>JBAMJV010002681.1:0-139287 GCA_037951105.1 Echinarachnius parma
CATTGGAGCTTACACTACTACATATGGTATTTTTTTCTAAGCCCTCAATCATGAATTCATATTTTTACCCCTAAATTATATATTCTTCACAATTAAACTATGGTTTTCACTACAAATATTCTTTAGAGCATTGGAATCATAATACAACAACATTTGGAAGAGCCAGGTTCTTCCTTATGTTTTTATATTGTTTTGATAATTTCTATGTATTTCTTTTGTTTAACTTATGTATTCTATTGTTTTTGCTGTTTATTTTATTTCTAACTATAATTTAACTATTTTGAACACGAAAACCAACATATAAAATGTAAACAACACCAAATAACCAATGATATACCTCATTTTGCGAAAATTAATATTTCCATATGTTTTGTACACAAATCACGAAATTGAGCGATTTTCGGGATGACATACATAGACAAAAGGTCACGTGACTTTGTAACGGTAGGTCCGACTTTCAAAAATGATGTTTTAAAATGTGCGCAAGATCCGAAAGAAAAAAGTCACCAAGCAGCGGCACGTCATCTTACAGCACTTTGGAGCAATACAAACAATCGAGGAGGGGGGGGGGGGGGGGGGGGGCATTATGCCCCCCGGCCTGATTAGGGTTAAGTGACACTATGTCAGCGTGAAAATTTTGTCCATTTTTAGAAAGTCGGCGCCTGATAAATAACAATGCATTCCTATCATAGCATCAAGGAGTGATCAATTCGAATACTTTTGTCCATGTGCATTCACGCCAGTCGACATCGGTATAACAGCTGAATACACATGTACACAATATTTCGTAATGATCGCTACTTGGTGATATTGCGGGCATGAATGGCTATTTATCAGGCACCGACTTTCTAGAAATTGACACAAATTTGACCCTGACATGGTGTCACTTTTTAAAAGACGCCCTAAATAAAATAAATACTCGACCAAAATTACTGTTCTTTGTATCATATTTCTTTTTAGAAGATTATCTATCCAGTGAACCTATTCTATAAGTTTCTTCATTATGGCAAATACCCCGTTCCGTTATTTCTGGGCCACCCTGTATAATTACAGAAACGGTATATGCGTCCTCGTCCACACTGGCGAAAATAGCCTAGTTTTTAACAAACTACAGCTTAGTGAATTTTAAATGCAATATGATCAGAGTTGTGTGGCGTGATGCAAAACTTATAAGTAAACAACTCTAGCTAATTATGATCGTTCGGAAATTCTACTAACCTATACGTTTTTTGATATTTTTTGTTACGCTTTTAATAATATAATGTAACATAAAGTAATTTTAGTTAATGTATATTTTATACTGAGTCGGTCTAGAAATAACGGTATAAATTCGACCGCTTGCTCCGTTCAACAAAATACATTCGTAAAGAAGAGTTTCATAAATGGTAAACAATTTTCAAATTTTCTTTTTTTATGCAGATGACGGAACAAGAGAGCCAAGAGGTAAGCATTCAACTTTTTAACGTCCATGGTTAAAATATTAATACTTCATAGATAAATTAATTGATATCGATATTCATACGGGTATAGTATCAAGAGTAAATACTTTAATTTGTTTACAGGGATAGTTGAGTTGGGTAAAGAGAGTACGGTTTTGGTCAAACTGAATTTTAGTAATCAAATCATTCACCGTTACATTACATACTTATAGTTATAACTCGACCATGTTCAACATGAATGAAAGATTGCAACTGACTTAGTAAAAGGCTTGGTATCATAAACAAAGAGCTGTTAAACTCAAAAGGACGCTCATAATTGGTTTCAACCATTCTTGTATTATGTATTTGATGTTTTGTTGAAACTGTTGTTAGATAAAGAGATCTCATCAATAACTATTTAAAATCGTTTTTTTTTAAATTTTGAAATGCTCTTGCCGATTTGACACTCATTTTGTCATTAGCTCACAAAAATGATTTTGAGTCGCGGCCTCTATACCAAAATTCAGCTATCCCTTTAATAATGAATTTCGTGTACTAGTGTGTAATGTTTTAAGTTATAGTAACATGATTATACTGAATCATTGATAAACCCAACGATGTTATTGCTATGTCGGTCCTTCACAGGTCGAAATTCCCATAGAACCAATACTCATAGGAAACTCATTATACACCTTATGGTGTCTAACACCTAATGGTGTATATGAGTCTTTATGGTTTTCAATATGGGAAGTGGAACATGAGTTTCTATGGATTTTTAATAGATTCCTATGGGGTTTTATTCTATGTGAATTTCGACCTGTAAAGTGTCTACGGATCCCATAAAACCCCATAAACATTCATTGAAAACCCATCGGGGACCCATATAGACCCATAGCATTGACCTATAGGCCTCCTATGGGTTTTTATGGTAATTTAGCCCCTAAAACGCCCCAATGAAAAACGCAGTATTTACACGAATCGGCGTTTACTAGAAACAGAGATTACCACGTTGTGTTTAACCACAGACGCTTGAAAATGTTACACTTTTGAAGATTACTTCATAGTCTGTTTAAAGGCATATATGCGTGGGTTAATAGACGCGTGGATCCATCTTGCGCATTTTTACGCACGGTACGTAATCCCCATTGGCTCAGTTATAAGTAGCGATCGCAAACTGTCCCGCTTCCGAATACCCGAGTCAAAAATTCATAAAAAATAGTCGCGTTCGGAATGTTTGTACTAGTCGAATGGAGATCCATCAGAGATGTTTACGAGCGAAAATATCACGTAACACGCTTAACCGCAACCGACTTCAAAGTGCCGCCGTTTGATGCCTAGGTGACAGCGTGAGAAATTTGTTTGCTGCATGCAATTTCATAAGAAGGCCTTTGTTCAGATATTTCGAAGCACCTCTCTTCGATCGATCCAACACATATCGTGAGTTTACCTCGAGAGATTACGGTGGAGTCGAGTTGGAATTTGCTGACTACCCTTTATAACCCACGCATATATGCCTTTAAATACCGAGGGCTGGGGCAGAGCTTTGGTGAAACTGAATTTTAGTAACCAAAACCTGCATAAACTAATAGTTATAACTATACCGTGTTCAAAAAGTTCGTTCCGCCCCTTTCTGTCAATTCAACTGCTCATAAGACTACTTTAGTAATATCGCAATCTTTTGCCAACCAAATGTATATCTTCTGCATGTATCATAATGCATCCAGGCTGCAGAAATTGACCATACGTTTTGCTGGGATGAGATACAAGGTCAAACGTTGAAATAGGGGAATTTACAGCTCTGAAAACCTCGGACATTTAAAGATGGCGCCGAACAAGAACAGTGTGGAAGAAAGACGAATGGCCCAGAAATTCGCCAGAAATGAACCCCATCGAGAAAATATAGTCTATTATGAAAGAAAAAGTATTTGAAACTCCATACTGCAAAACAATAACTCAACTTGAAGAGAGGATCCAGCGAGTATGGAAAAGCCTGGACATGAATAAGGAACTTCTTGTGTCATCATGGTCATTAGTGGACGATGACTGGACCAAGCGTGTTTCACAGGCGATCGACCCCCAAGGAGATATACATTTCAAATAAATTGCTAAGTGACATCTCTACCAATGCTTAGAAATGAGAAAATTAACCTGAAATGCAAAGTGCAAAATTATTTTTAAACACAATAACACGCTTTTCTGTAGGGGGGCGGAACGAACTTTTTGAACACGGTATAGAAAGTAACACAACATTACTAATGACTTAGTAAAGATCATGTTATCATTAAAAAAGAGCCGTTACAACGTAAGAGGGCTTTCTCAAAACACTCATCGGTTTCAATCGGTTTTCTGAATAAAATATTGTGCATGTTATGTTTTGTTGACATAGTGATTAGATAGAGAAATAACCAATAACTTTTTAAATACATATTTTGTAACTTTTTGACAAGAGGAAGCATTTTTTGAAAATATTTAACGGCTGGTTCAAATTTATCTAGTAAGGGTGGGGCCCAACATTTATTACAAATGGCTATGTTTACGGATATTTCAGCCGTTTCTGAACCGATTTTGATCAATTAAAGTTTATTCTGTCATTAAAATATTGTGCTCTTTCAAATTTTACCCTCAGTTTTTCATTATCTCACAAAAAGTAATTGTATGTAGCGCCCTATCTACCAAAACTCAACTATCCCTTTAATAGGGGGATTTGGGAGGAGTATCCCTTTCCCACAGAGAACATTTTGCAATACTTGAAATGGTGCAATTTGGTGCGCGTCACACAAGCAGCCAGAGCAATGCCAGCCTACAGTGGAAGTACCTGACCCGGTTTATAAAAAAAAAAACACTCACCCCAGACCATTATGCAGGTTACACAACAAACTGAGTATTATGTTCGCGCGCGAAGCGCGCAGCAAAAATTAAAAGAGGATGTATACATTTCTTTGTTTAACGTTATAATTAGCAAGTCTTAGCTTATACACCGAATGTTTTCTTTCCCACTCGTATACAGATACACACACACACACACACACAAATATCCTTCCCTAAAAGCGGGGGAGGAGGTTATTGTACATGTCACCCCCCCCCCCCCCCCAACCTGTGAGGTTGGGGATGCATCACCCTCATCCCCCCGTTGTCTACGCCCCTGTTTGTCGATATACGATTTTATGGAACCTGATTTTTAAGGTACCTGATTATAACGCCCACTATCTTGTTTTCTTTTAGGTGGTCAATATACACTGTTTGATAATGTGCGTCTATAAATTTCAATTGTTTATTGCGGCCACATATCTATTTTCCTTGTGTGGTAAGCGAACGAACGATATTTTGGGACTTGTCTATGAAGGTCACCTGATTGTAGCGGCCAATTAGTTTTCTTTTATACACACGTTTCGTCTAGTAAAACCGCTGTGGCTCAATATCCAGAGCTATAATTACAGCACTATGTAATCTCCCATACGATATGCAGGCGGTGGCCATTACAGAGATCAGTGTGGATCGTTAGACCAAATAATAATTAGACTAAATGGCCATTGGCCAAAATGGTGTTTAGACGAAATGGCATTAGACGAACTGCTTTTAGACCAAGTGGAAAAAAGACCTATTGGTATTAGACGAAATGGTAATATGTGTCCGCGGATCACGGAATGGGTGTTAAGTCGGAGTTGGACTTTAGTACATAGAGCCTCAAAATCATACAAAGTTGTCTTTGGCTGAAAATTTCAACTTTACGGAATTTGATACTTACATGAGTCATCTACATTCTCTGAAAATTTAATGTCCTAGTTCGATTGTTTTATACCGAAAATAATGATTTTTCTGAGCAACCTTCATTTCGGTTTCGACCTGAAACTCGGGTCTATCCTCGCTGGCTGTTCATGATCGATCGATTGTGAATTGAAACGAACGCCACTTCAATTCTATGCATGCACGTGACGCCGAACCGCTGCGAGGTAGCTGCGAGCGGAAAGCGCTGTGATTGGTCAGACTAACCTGAATAGAGTTGTACTGGGTCAGTTGTATTATTTTCGGGTAGCGTGTGCGGCCTACTGCATAATACCACTAATACCTCCTTCGTTATGTGAATAGCTAGTAGCTTTTCTTTGCACATCAAAGCGCATCGTGTGTAGCCTACCGCATCCTACTGTATTGAATTGCGCTGTGTGACTTACCGGTACCGGTACCTACCCCGTTGAATCGCGCTGTGTTTTGTGATGTGAAGTACCGTACACATGGGCGTAGATACAAACGTAATACCTATTCATCAGGGGGGGGGGGGGGGGGTGGTGAATGAATAGATCATTCCCCCCCCCCCCCATGCCTGTTGAATGTGTATCAATGACAGTTTTACGCCCATGAGTCCGTACAGTATGATATAGAGGATGATGATGATAATGGTGATGATGATAAAGATGATCGAAGATATTGGTGGTGATGATGATCATGATGATGATAAATGTATAGTGTTCTGTGTGAGTAACTTGCCCGTAATTTGGCGTGTATGCATAAACTGATGATTAATAGTCGTTATTTTTTGTACGTTCGTTCGTTCTTTGGTTGGGTATACATTAAAAATTCACTCAGGAATGTAGAGTTTGACTGGTCCACTTTATTCTTCATAATATAAAATTGATGTTGGCAACAAAAATTTGTCATTTATCTGTTTTTTCAGATTAACAAGCAAGCTAGGATATGCAGACAATTATTTCTTTAGAATTCTAATGAAAGATATCATGGAACAAGAACCAGCTGCGAAGGATTATCAAAATACGCCTCCCCTGTGAGAATTTCATTGTGTATAGTTCAATGTTGCGGTAATGATCGGGGAGGATGAATGAGCAGGGTGGGTCGATATCGCACGCCCAGCAGAGGATTGAAGTTACCGCTCTATTGTACCATGCCCAAGTATTACTATAGACGACGATGATGGTCATTGTTATGAGGGGGCGCGCGGGGGTCATGCCAGCCCGCCATGTTAACTTGCATGCAATTGACAGTACTGTGTATGCCGCCGTGTTACGAAAGCTTTGCTGATTGGCCGATAAATAACAGTCTGTGTATGCGTTATATTGTTTGTGATCGATCGTGAAAAGCGAACGGTCAAACCGAAAAAAATGTTCAACCACTCGCTCGCTCTGTGAGGATGCTTTTCTGAATGGATGCGAAACTTTAGAAGCGATTTTCTCCCCTGTTTGACAAATCGCTGGGCTCTGGTCCTCGTTATTAAATTGCGTTTTTCTTTCCTTTATGAAAATTATATGTAGCAAGTTATACATAATTTTAAAGCTGAAATCCGAGAGAATTCATAACACTAAAAATCTCAATTTGATATTTCCGACGAATTACCAAATGGTAATAAACTAAATGGATATTAGACCAAATGGTTATAGACCAAACGGTAATTAGACGAATTGCATATAGACCAAGTGAAGAGTAGCCTAACTGATAAGTAGACGAACTGGTATTAGACGAAGTGATAATAAACCAAACGAGGAGAAAAAAAGTAGACGAAGTGACAATTGGCCCCTTTCTTGATTAGACGAAACGGCAATTGCCTAAATGGGCATTAGACCTAGTGATGATTACACCAAATGGGTTTAGCCGAAGTGGAGTTAGACGAACTGATGATTAGACGAAGTGGTATTAGACCAAGTGAATATAAACCTCAATGGCAACCTTCTTGTAAACCAACTTACATTAGTATTAAAGGGACTTAGTAGCATTGTCCAAATTCTCAAAATCCAATTGAAATGGATCGTCATAAACCGTATGGAAAGGGAGTGCAATGAGTGGTATGTCACTTTGCATTTTTTACTCATTACTCAGTCAAATTAGATATATTTAATTTGAATTGTCGACAAAACACCCAGTGGACATATTTAATAATAGCAATTTACATTGTATTAACAACTCATCGCCTTTTGCATATGTCAACACAGTTACTAGATCCATTTGATCAGTCATCATTAATATTCATAATCATTTATTTGACATTGTATCCCACATTTTGCTAAACGTCCCACTTTTGGACCCCGAGGATGCTATTTTAGAAACAACATACGAAGCCATTTACATATTTTGCGCTTCGAGATCATTATTTTACAGTATCGAGTTGTTTGAAAACCAGATATCAATGATGATGACTATTTTAAGCTGACATTTATTTTTGGTGTTTTTCTTTTTAGCATGCGGCTAAGGGGATAACGCAGGTAAGACTACATTTTTTGTATCAATTTTATATTTAATTTATTGTTACATAGATAAACGTTGTTCATTCACGACACTGTGGTATACCAACGTGTACGTATAATACATCTTTACTTAAATGGTCTGCAGATTATGCTCACCAAATCGGCATTACATTTGTGCACGTTTCCGCCAATGGTGTAAAAATGTTTGGATCAAACCCGCTTTTGTGGCGTTCCCAAGCCCGAAAGGTGCCCTTAGGCCCCCCTCTCGAATTTGTGTTTATTATTTAACCAACCTCTTTTATATTTGGCACACGTGTCAAGCAAGTTAAGGTCTACAATGTTTTATTTATTTATTTTCAAATATATATATTTTCTCCATTGCTTTTTACAAACCATAGCAGAATAACAATAAGAAACAATAACAAAAATCAGTACATACAATATTCTGCATGTTAACATAATAATATGAGTTTACATTGAACAAATGATACAACTGAACTTTTTGATATTTACATAAAATCAAGCATGAAACATGCATGCATGAAGAAAGCATGAACATAAAAATGTGGAAAATAGGAGAGAAAAACCATTAATCCCCCCTACAAAAAACAAAAACAAAACAGAAGTCCTTCAGTGCGGTACGAGTCAATGGAGTCACTACAGACTGGTTCAAAACAACAACAGGTGTAAGACATAGATGTGTTATGTCACCACAACTGTTCAACATCCTTCTTGAACTAGTGATGCGATATGCACTAGAGGATATCACCATTGGAGCAATCATGCAAAGCCAAACGATCAACAACTTGCGTTTTGCTGATGATATTGCACTGATAGCTGAAAGTGAGAAGGACCTCCAAACTCTAGTTGACAAAGTTCAACAAAACAGCTCAAACTTTGGGCTGAAGATCAACATAGAAAAGAAAGAAACACAGATCATCAACGAAGAGGTAAATCAACTAAACATCACAATAGATGGAAAGCAGCCAACACAAGTAGAAACGTTCACATACCTAGGTGGGATAATGAGCCAGAACGGATATACCTCTGATGATGTCAAGCACCGCATTGGAAAGGCTATGGGTGTAGTCCAAAGACTACAAAACATCTGGCGATCAACAAAAATAAGAAAAAGAACAAAGACAGAACTCTACAAAGTGCTTGTTATGTCAATATTACTCTACGGATCTGAAACCTGCACCTTAAAAAGGAAAGATGAGAGAAGACTCCTGACATTTGATATGACGTGCCTCAGGAAGATTGTCGGAGTTACAAGAACCGAAAGAATCAGAAATACAGAAATACGAAACCACCTCAATATGAAACAGACTGTAATAGACCGGATATCCCCAAAAAAGACTTCGCTTCTTTTGACACGCACAGCGGATGCCTCCATCACGCTACCCAAGAGTTGTACTAGAATGAAGAGTAGACGGGACCAGGCCACGTGGACGACCTCCCAAGAGATGGACAGACTGCATCATATCAGACTGCTCCATTCGAAATGTGAACTCCATTACAGAGGCTTCGCACCTGGCAAGAAATCTGCAGAAATGGCGGGACATCGTGATGCGGATGCCGCCACTCAACCCTCCTTTGGAGTGAAAGGCATAAGTCAAGTAAGTCAGTAAGTAAAACAAAACACAAAACACACTCAAACAAGCACTTACATACACACATACACGCGCGCGCACAGACACCCACACACACAACCACAGAAAAAAACATGCCTACATCTTGTGAGAATCTTGCCCAATCATCAGCCATGTTTATTTCATTGCGTCTATTTGCATTCCGTATTCTGTTCTACACGAAGCTATTCTAAATTGTCCCACTTTCTAAAATGATATGTTAGAGTACCTTGGTCTCCAGTTAGTTTCTTCTACTCTTTTCTTTTAACAATCTTTTTTAATCTCAATAGGAGTTGTGGTTTATTTGTAATTTTACTATCTATACATATCATTTATTGTAATACAATTATTATATGATTTAGTTACTGTTCCTTTCATATTTTTAACTGAATTATCCCTCCATGGATACCTTTCCAATTATATGTTTAATCTCTACTAAATTAAAGAAATTCCCAAACTCTTCCCATATTGGATTTAGTTTCTAACAAAGAAAAAATGAATGCTCTTAAGTTTGTTCATATTTACCACAAAAAGAACATAACTTACTATTAACCATTTTAAATATATATTAAATGTAATTTAGTATATATAATATTGTAAAGTACTTTAAATTTAAATTCTAGAAGCATACTATTCAAATTGTATCTTATAAGTCTTATGAATATTGATTGAATATCTTTTCCATTCATTTTCGTTCTGCATTTGATTTTCTACTCTCTTATTGAATAAGAATGCAATGTAATTTTTGAAGTAATTTGATCTAGCAAATATACCCTTCCAAAAATTAAAAATTCCATAATTCCCTATCTCTATTTTAAAATTGTTTCCATGAAGGGTGAATGCCAAGAAAAATACGTTGTATTTTAGTAATTTCTAAAGTATTTAAACTCTTTCTTTGAAATTCCCCATTTGCTTTTATATTGCCTTCCCCATCAACAATATGATACAACCTATACACATTTGTTTAAATAGTTGTTCATCAAAAGGAACATTACCATCAATATAAACAAATCGGTTATTATAAATAATCTCATTTCTTTTCGATGTATCTTTTTTGAACGAAATGTTTTCGTGGCCATCCAAACGTCCAACATATCTCTATAATATGCCGTAATACTTATTCAGATATATCTATGGTTGCATTATTATAACATATCAAACTTCTTCCAACATATTCAGCACCAGGAGTGCACCAGAGCTCAACAGGCCATCAGCCTGTTGAGCTCTGCATGTTTCCTGCCGTTATATTGACTTTTGTTAAGTAAGTGATTTGATATTAACATCAGTGGAGAAGACTTATATTAGAGGTGTGTTTGAACTAGTTTCTGTATTCTAACTACCTTTTGGAGTGATGATTGAACCAGATTTGTTTTGGCGTTTTTGACATCTTGGAAGTGCAACAAGGCTCCATTGGAAATTGTACATGACCTTCACATACATTGACGAATTAGCTGTTCTGTGCATGAAGCATACACACACACACACGCACATAATACATATAGCATTATAGACTGGTTGTGTGTACTAACTTTTGTGTGTGCATTTAATGGAATCCTTTATCTTTCCACTGCTGCTATTTGTGTATGCATGAATACACACACAAATGGATTAAGTGCCTGGAAGTGTAACACTAGCAAATAGGTATACGACGTGATGCTGAATGAAATCTTCATGGAACAACAGATAAGATGTCACTGTGATTGTGATGTGAGCTTACTTCTTACTTTTGACTTGAACTTGAACTTGTCAGTCTTGACTTTTAGTCCATTGGACGTGTACTTTTGTTTACATACATATTACTAGTATTACGACATTCATACTGATGGCTGGCGCTGGCAGAGGCAGAGTCATCTCTTTACTGATTATGATTGCGACGATATGCACCATTGCCATAGCAATCGCTAATGTTTCGGTTACTCCAGTCGGGCACTTTGTTCCTGAAACACACTCTCCTTTATCACCATCCATGTTGCGAGTTTCCATACGCGAGGGTCATCGCCACACACGGTTTTCGAGCTGCCCAGTCCGTTATTATGACAACAGCTGTGCAACGTTTCATATACAGATCCTGAGATCGGGGGACATTGAAACGAATCCAGGGCCTGCTGAGCATGTCCAGGGTGCAACTCATCAACCTAAATTAAATCAAGTACACGGTATAACTTTCAACGCTAGGAGTTTGAGGAGCAAACTGGCCGAAATTGAATCGTTTGTACTACTTTCTCTGCCCGACATCATCGGAATCACAGAGACGTGGTTGACTACAGCAGATGTAATCCATTCAAGCTTTCCTGACTATGAGGTCTTCAGACGTGACCGTCCAACCGGTCGTGGTGGGGGTGTCCTCACTGCCATTAAACCTGAGCTGTCTCCGAAGCGCAAACCTGAGCTGGAGAGCGACACCGTCGAGATGGTATGCGTGGAGATCCGGGCGCGTTCTGGTGTAAAGTGGCTTCACTGCACAATTTATCGTCCGCCGAGCGCCCCAGTCGACCTTCCAAGTGTCCAGCATTTGCAATGTGCTATTTCGTCTATGGATTTAGTGCAGATGGTGCATAATATAACTCGCCGATCACTTACAGACTCACGATTAGGAACGATAATTGACCCTTTTTTCACTAATCGGCCTCACTTAATTAATACAGATGTAGCAGCCAATCCAGTCATTAGCGATCATGATGCTATTTTATTTAGTACAGATATTCGGAAAACTCCTCTTCATAAACAAATTTTACGTGAATATTTACAATATAAAAGGTTGACGTAGTTCATTTTAATAATATTATTCGATACGCACATTGGGACTCGTTTTTGGATGATGATAATATAGACAATGCGTGGGAGGGCTTTTTAGATTTATTTGTTGCCGCCGTACATTACTGTGTTCCTCGCAAAAAGTCTAGGAGAAGGGGCAGTCCTTGGATAACGTTAGACATTAAGAAATTAATTAATAGGAAACAAAAGGCATTTCGTATTGCTAAACAACTGAACACTCAAGACCGTTGGCGACACTATAAAGTGAGCAAAGAAAAATGGGATTCCAGTAGAGCACCGGTAGAGCACCGATTCCGGTAGAGCACCGGTCCGGTCTAGCAATCCGGAGGTCTCGGGTTCGAATCCCGTTGGAATCCCATTTTTCTTTGCTCACTTTTAATCACAATATATTCTTGGTCAGTTTCCCTATATGTTTGAATTAATTATTACAAAAAGCTGTATCGCTTTGGCGATCCCTCGCATATATCCCCAAGTTGATTCTAATCCGCTTCGGGTTTATGTCAGGTTTATAAAGCTTCTGACCACTTGAGCAATGATGAATTAAGGGGTTTCAGAGAAGAACGCCGTCGTAGGGTTTTCTATAGCTCAGTCGGTAGAGCACCGGTCCGGTCTAGCAATCCGGAGGTCTCGGGTTCGAATCCCATTGGAATCCCATTTTTCTTTGCTCACTTTTAATCACAATATATTCTTGGTCAGTTTCCCTATATGTTTGAAGCAACTAATGAATGTTACTTATAAGTGGTTACGGATTTTAGATGTACCCACTCCTCCAAAAATTGATGTTGTATTTCTGGACTTCGCCAAAGCATTTGATTTGATGCCCCATGATGTTTTGTTGCGCAAATTAAATTCGAGGTTTTTTTATTTCAGGTAAACTTTGGTATTGGATTCAATCTTTTCTCACAGGTAGACAACAACGTGTTTTGTATAAAGGTACTACTTCGTCATGGTTTCGTGTACTTTCAGGAATGCCACAGGGTAGTGTTTTAGGGCCATGTTTATTTAACTTATTTATTGATGATCTTTTGTATCAAACTCAGTCGCCTTCTGTTTTGTTTGCTGACGATACATTGTTATATAGGCCAATATGTACTCCCCAAGATCAAGAAATTATCCAAGCTGATTTGGATAGTATACACAATTGGTGTTTAATAAATAAAATGCGTATAAATATAAGTAAGTCTAAAGTAATGAGAATTACATGGTCAAAGAATCGAGGCATTCCAAATTATAGTCTTGATTCTAAGCAGCTTGATGTTGTTAGTGAGTATAAGTATCTGAAGAGCTCAGTTGCAAAAGGTACTACATCCATTTTTCAACAAAATTGACTTTTGGGTCTTAATGTATTCATTTTATGACCTCTTTACACTTATACTAACAAAAAGTTGAATTTCCAACTAGAAAGTTTTTAAAAATTACATTAAAAAATCAGTTCGGTTGCAAAATGTACTACATCCATTTCAGTTCGGTTGCAAAAGGTACTACATCCATTCCAATGCCATCATAGGAAATTGACCAATCAGAGAGCAGTATTAACTTGACCCCTCTTTCATCACGCACGGAACGGCGGAGAAACAGTGGAGAAAGTAAGTGATTTTTTGTGTGTAGTCCCATGCACTGCGTTTACTGTTAGCTACTGACGGTTTACTGATTGTGCATTACTGTTGAGTTTGACATTGATCATTGAGTTTAAACCATAAGTTGTGCCCAAATTTATGCAAGTACAAGCACTTTGTAGGTATGGACTGGCTTCACAGCTAATAAGTGTGTAATAACTAATCTGAAAGCAATGTTACTTTTTAAAGTGTAAATTCTATGACATGAAATTCATGTGTCTACATCATAAGACTCGATTACTCGGTCAAACTTAATCTCTTTACAATAATAAACTGCATAATACAACTGCATGAGGGAATAGTGATAGAGACTGAGACATGAAGAAAGAAAGAAGAAAGTGAATCGAGTGTTCTAGAGACACGCGAAGAGAGAATTCAGAGAAGAAAAAAATAGAAATTAATACAGAAAAACAAAATGAAACAAAGAAATCGAGAGCCTTAAGCCCATGAGAGAAAAAAAAAGAGAAAAATTACATGGCGAGAATGAAAGAAAAATTAGAAAAAAATAAAATAAAAATGGAGTGGGTAGATGGAAAATAAGAAAGAAAACCTGTGTGAGAGAAAGGGGCTGGGGGAAACGTGGTGGGTATGTTCAACTGCCCCTGCTTCCTGGTTGGAGAATCCTGTCCCTTTGTGACCCCTCGCCCATTATTACCTGTTACGCATGATGTATCCCCCCATGCAGTGGCGTAGCGTGGTCGGACTGATTGGGGGGGGGGGCACAACAAATATTGGGGGGGGGGTGAACACCTTATGTATTTCTTTGTTGTTTCAAAAAATGGCCTCTTACATATTCTATTGTTTTTTTCGAAATTATTGGGGGGGGGGCACGTGCCACCCCCCCCCCCCCCGTAGATACGCCACTGGGGGGGGGGGGGCACACCTTATGTATTTTTTTTTTTCTTCAAAAAATGGCCTCTTATGTATTCTATTGTTTTCGAAATTATTGGGGGGCACATACCCCCCCCCCCCCCCCCCCCGTAGCTACGCCACTGCCCCCATGTACGATGGATCCAGGACATTAAACTAAAGTGGGCATAATTTGTTTGAATGCTTACGCAATCATTCATTCAAAATGTTGGTCAGCAAGTAGGAAGGGGGGGGGGGGGGGGGGGTTAGATGTGAATTTTTTGTTATTTTTACTGCTAAATGGGGCAGGGCATTGTCAATTACCTAGGCCCCCTTGACCTTGCACCCCACCCCCATCCACCCCATAGCCAGACAATATAAATCCACGAAATATCTGATGACATCAAAATGAATCTATCTCTGGTATGTAAAATTTCGCTTGCAAAAGGTACTACATCCACTTTCGGTTGCAAAAGGTACTACATCCAACAAAATATAAAAATTATTAATTCATTAAAAATAAATGTATGGACCTGGATTTTTTTTAAGAGTGGATTTAGTGTTGGATCATATAACAGTACAATGGGGGAAAATATCATTTCCTTCTGACATTGCTAACTATGATAATCAAAAATCACATTTTTCTCAGAACTTGAAATTATGGATATAGTACCTTTTGCAACCGAAGAGCAAAAATGGAACATCCACTCAACCATAAAATGTTGAAAAGCATAATCTAATACGCTATATTCATGAGATGGCATAGTTTGTTATTACAAATGTGACCTTTTCTATCTTCATCTCAATAAAGAGTATATATGAAGACAACTTGTGAACGTTATATACCCAGGGAGCAAACACCCCTTTTTTTAAGGATATCATACATGGAATGTTATAAAAGGTTGTTCACCAGAAATGTCTTCTAGGACCTTCTAGGATTGCAACCTAGGTGGACAACCTCGCGATCTAGCTACTGGAAGTTCACAAAACGCGTACAAACGATTTAAACCATAATGTACGTTAATAGCGCCTTAAATCCTTAGGGTTCATGAAGGTTTGTCTATGCTATTTACAAAATTACACTGCAAAGCATTATGATATCATCCCATCGCTTCAGATTTGTATTCTGTAGAGTCGTGTGCATCTTTTGATACCAAATTTGACTGCATAATATCTTCGGTTAGTGTGTCACGTGTCATTTTAAGTCACGTGTTATACAAACGACTTGAAATTACACGTTCAGTTATATACAAAAACGCATTGAAATGCTCAAGATATTTAAAACGTTACACATTTTGTATTTGAAGTTCTTCAAATGGCATTCAATTTATTTTTTTAAAGTTTTTAAAATGATATAAACAAAAACAATAGAATAATAAAACAATAATAAAACAATACAATACATAAGAATATGAGTTCCTTATAGTGTATTGTTGGTATCTGAAATGTACATATTGTAGAATGAGGACATATATATTGATTATAGAGTACAGGTATACAATATACCTTAATCAAGAATATGATACAATATGAACCATTTAATAACGTGATTTTCTTACTAATAACAGTTTAATGATGTATCTGACAAAAATGCACTTATATACATGTACTTGTATGTACATGTATGTGTGTTACGTATTTTGCCAATATTAACATGGAACTAATACAGAAGTCAGCAATGAGTGTAAATATTTTGTAGGTGTAGCCTGTAGGGAAATAGAAGGGAAAATAAATGAAGCGGCAAAGGCAGTAGCGCTTACCTCAACTCTCAGTCGAATTATTGTTAATTTGTTAAGTAGGAAGATTATTTGTATTCATGTACACGATAATACAATCAAACACAGTAATGGGCGTGGACAAAAACAATCATGATACAAAATGACATTCGTACCAGAGAAAAACAAAGTGACCTACTCTACATCTTTAAACAATGTTACAATTTGTGTTAATGATGTAGGCCATTTTCTGAACCATCGTACACTTTTAAGTTATACTGCATGGTACATCATTGTTTCAAGAAGTCCACATAATTATAAGTTGTATTTGACTCATAGAAATGTTCATTGGACTAGAAGGACACACATATATATTATGAATGAATACTTAACATTTAGAAAAACATAGACCTATACTGTTTGAATCCGTGACATTCTATACTACTCATTGATGGTGACCTAACCTCCCATGGAGAAGCATGTTCTATATTGGTAAAAGATCCTCAAGAGGGATCACTATAAACAGCTTGTATATGGCACTTTGTCAATAATTTGAATCCTCGAACTGGTCGGGTTGATGGTTTTTACAAATATGGTTATATCAGGTGACTGTACATGTCTCCAGGACTCATTAACGATTAAATTGTTCACCCAAACACTGTTGTCACTGCTCACTGAGGAAGCTCAAGGCAGTTCCTGTGTTAGCTGTCAACTGCACAACATCTGTGGTCCAATAACTACATGACTGTATGTACTACCATTTGTTATCGTAGACTTATAACATGTTATTGAGCACATCATTGATACTCCTTAGCGAATGAAATACTATTCAGAAATGTGTATGATCTTAAATGACGTTTAGTTCTAGAGGGGTATCATTCATAAAAATGCTTATTAAGTTTACATCAGCATAATCCCCAAGTATAGTATAGGTTATTTGTGAAAATACCAATAAACTATATATTGGCATCTGACAATAACTGGTTTCTTTATATGATTATGTAGCCTCATGATTGTGGTTTGATTGATCACTTTGCAATTTTCCCCTATCTAAAAGTCTTCATCATGACATACTTTATAACGATTCTACCCCTTCATTTAGCACAATTTTGGAATATGAATAGACATACGGGAGACATACTTGCACTAGTCAGCTGTCATTTCTTTCCTGCTTGTGGTACTGTCAGTGTCATGTGTAAATAGTGCATTGACATGTTCTTGCTGTTGTTTGGATTAATTTGTTTGGCCTTCTTTTTCTTGCGAATGGAAGTTATCAAGCTTTACAAGGATGTCATCTAATCAGTTGAAAAGACTCATTCCAAAGACATGGCAGCTTTCATAGCTCGTTATTTTGACTTTCTATTTAGCACTCTTTCCAAACGATGTCGATGTACCTTCGTACCCCCAGCCCCCTATTAGGATAATGAGTGCAGCTTTGTAATGTCATATGAGACAATGCATAACCACACAATCACTTTGTTTGGAATTGTAACATGATTGTTTGGATATTTTATGTATTTTTAATGAAAATTGTGAAAAATCGTATGAAAACAGTTCCAAGGGCCTAAACAGATTATAAAGATTTTGCTTATAATAAATAGCTATGATTGTATATTCGTGGACTTGGTGTGAAAGGTTGGAAGGGCACAAGCTTTCCACATATGAGGTCCCGAGTTCGGAATCAGAGAGTGCCCGGAAGGATGGAACGTGATTCATTAGCACTGTATTCATATACAACGTGTCAGGCTGGAAGACTCCCATGTGAGTTAGAAATGTGCACTCTTGTGTGCTGGATTGATTGCAGTATGTATCCAATGACTGGGGATAAACATAATGACGCACCGCGATCGTCATACATTGATACGCTCGCTAAATCATAACATCCATTTTATCATTATAATTATTACGTGTAATTATTCTTATGTATTTCTTTGTTTCAAATTCTTTTATTTTGTATTGTTTTATCCTTTGTTTTGCTAGTTTACTGTTTTTTTCATCTTACTAAATGTCATCGAACATGTATAAGGTTTTACAGCTAAATATTTGTGTCATTCTATAATCTGCATCATTTCCACATATATTTGTCAATAGGCGTATGTGAAATGTCACATTCTATATCTGACACGTGACATATAAAAGTCACGTGACAAAAACAATAGAAGTAAAAAGGCCAAATTTGGTATCAAAAGATGCACAACTATCTGTGAAAGACATATTCGAAGCAATTGGATGATAGCAGCATGCGTTTGGGTGTAATCGTGAAAATACCAGAGTAGGATGTTCATGAACCCTAAGGATCTAAGGCGCTTTTAACGTACATTAGGGGTAAAATCCTTAATATGTGTCTTCTGGCCTTCCAGTAGCTAGTCCGCGAGGTTGTACACCTAGGTTGTGCTTCTACGAGGTCTTAGAAGACAATTCTGGGCCCAAACCTTTTATAACATTCTATGTATGAAAAACCCCTTTTGCTCCCTGGGTAATAGGTGTTATTTTCATCCAAAAGTAACAAAATGAGGCATACCATGGCAAAGCTTTTATTAGTCAAAACCACAGATTGTGCCCTTATTTCAGCATGAAAATGGTATAAATTCTTCTCAAGAATTATACCGTAGTCCAAAGATCTTAAAAACCTGAAGTCACCCTTGGTCATTTGGACAGTCTTTAACATGCCATTTCTCTAGGTAATTATGGTTAAAATTGCAGGGGACATATGCCATAGACAAGCTTCATGCCTGTAAAGCAGACCAGTATGGTAATGCTCTCATAACCGTCGAATTGTGTGGTCCTCCATTGTTTTGCTATTTTTAAAAACAGACATTGCTAATGTTAATTGACCATGGCATTTCATGCATGAACGATTACACCTTTAATAATCTTCAAGATTGAAGGACACAGGTCTACCCCGAAGAAGAAGAAGAAGAAGTTATACCCTGCATGTAGAGAACTAAATTCCCTTTAATTTGATAATTATATGATCATGTACACTTTATCGTACATTAATATGAAATATTTCAACTTATACAAGTGTCCAGTTTCTTTTTTTTTTTGCGGAGTATATAAGGCGCTGCTGCTGTATCCATCAAGAATGCAGTCAATGGCTAGTGAGACGAGGCATCTCATCAGGAATCTAAGTACGAGAAAGACTCGCATTGTCTGAGGTGAGTTTGGATCCAGATTTCTTTGATCCCTGGAATTCTCATTGAACCACTGACTGGTGCAAGTCAAAAGAATTACTGCACTTTGAATCTGTGACCTGCACTGAACTTAATATTCATTGCCTTGAATATTCTTCAGTCACTTTCCTCCCTAACATGACTGAGAACTCTGTTACCACGCGGGGGGCTGCGAGAGATAAGAAGGAGTCTACAGCATTATTAGTCTCCTCGGTTCTGAAGGATTTACTCACTGACAAACGATTCCTTGACTTGGTCTCCAGTCACATCGACTCTCAACTCACCAAACTTCAAACTGCGCTGGAAAAGCAAGAGGCTACCATCATGGAGCTGGAGGTCGAAGATGGCAAGAAGTCACAGGAGCTAAGACGACTGAAATCGGAACTGGATAAGCAGGATGATCAAATCACCAAACTACAAAATGAAGTCCATAAGCAAGAGCAGTACTCGCGCCACAACTGCTTACGTTTCTTCGGGATTGAGGAAACAAAGGATGAGGACACTGACGCGAAGGTTCTACAGCTTGCAAACGAATCACTGGGGGTGAAACTGACCAAGGATACCTAGAGAGGCCTAGAGAGAAGCCATCGATTCAAATCCAAGGTCAATGCAGCACACACAGGAAATGCAAATTCACGCCCGATCATAGCGAAGTTTGTGTCATATCGCAAGCGGACAGAGATCTTGAGACAGAGGAGAAAGCTAGCAGGATTGAGAAAATCAATTCAAGAGGATCTTACGAGTGAAAATGCGAGACTACTAAAAAGGACAAGAGTACTGTCCCAAAATCAAAACAGCATGGACTCGCGATGGACGAATTATCGCTTTGATTCCGGCATCAAACACCAAAGAAATTTCAAAGGTAATTTCATGTAAAGGAGATCTTGACTTGATTTGATAAATTACAAATAAAGTGATGAGTGATGGGACACACTTGATACTAAAATACTTACCTGGCACAGGTGTATTTTTTTTTCTCTGTGCAGTTTTAAAATTGTAAATGTAACTTTAACGTGAATTTAGACTGTTTTAATTGTATAAGCTTAGGGTACATGTAGGTAGTTTGAATGTGTGTTTGTAGTGATGTATGCATCTTGTAAGCATTGCAGATCTCTTCAATCTCTATCTTCTACTCAGTCTATAAGTGTTTATCGAACATATTCCCTTTTAATCATATTATTGACGATAATGAATATCTTTGGTCAGTGTATAGTTTCTTTCATCTCAATCACAATTTTGATATAGAAAGGATTCAAAGATTGAGAGTTAATCCATTTGAGTTGAATAATATGGAGCAAAATGATTTTCTTGATATTATAAGTGATGACAATGTTAAATATATTTCTTGTGGCGCAAGCAGTTATATATTTCCTGAAGATTTTCATGAAAAGTTCAAGAGCCATCGAGATCATTTTTGAGTAATGCATTTGAATTCTAGAAGCTTGTGCAAAAATTTTGATAAACTTACAAATATTATTGTTATCACTTTAATATAATTTTGATATAATAGGTATAAGTGAAACATGGTTTAATTGTAACACTCATGTGGAAATGTACAATATAAAAAAACTATTCCTTGGTTCAAGTTTGTAGATCAGATAAAACTGGAGGGGGTGTTGCTATACAGGGTGGCCCAAAAATAACGGAACAGGGCACTTTCCAAAATAAAGTAACAAAATGAACATGTCCATCGGATAGGGTGTCCTTTCCAATGAACAACGATACCAAGAAAATTAATTTTGGACGTGTAGTTTTTGTTTTAGGGCGCTTTGAGTGAGACCATGTCAGGTCCCTATTTTTGTCAATTTTTACCAAGTCAGTGCCTGATAAATGAGACTTATTGCCCTACATACCACTGAACACGCAAGTATTCCGCGCGCCATTGTTAGTGTGCATTCAGCTGTGTGCCGAGCGGTGCCGAGAGAATGGACATAATTATGGCGGGCAGTAAGTCTCAAATATCAGACACTGACTTGGTAAAAATTTACAAAAATAGGAACCTGACATGGTTTCACTCAAAGCGCCCTAAAACAAAAACTACACGTCCAAAATTACTTTTCTTGGTATCGTTGTTCATTGGAAAGGAAATCCTATCCGATGGACATGTTCATTTTGTTGCTTTATTTTGGGAAGTGCCCCGTTCCGTTATTTCTGGGCCACCCTGTATATGTGAAAAATTGAATTAATTACTCTATTCGTACTGACTTATCCTTTTGCTCACCAGAGTTAAAGGCAATCTTTATTGAAGTGAAAGGTTTGGAAAATAAATCTAAACTTTTTGGCTGTGTTTATAGACCTCCTAATACTAATATATCAAGTTTTAATGATAAACTAAATACATGTCTATGTGTGCTAGAAAAAGAAAAGAAATACGTAATGTTGTTGGGTGATTATAATATTGATTTGCTTCATCATCAATCTCATGATATGACAAATGAGTTTTAGAAACTATGTTCTCTTATAAAATGTACCCTCTAATTTCAAAGCCTACACGCATTACTGCAAGATCTTGCACCTTAATAGATAACATATTTATTAACACTTTTCATGAAATGTACAAACTGGTTTATTATATAAACGGATATTTCTGATCATTTTCCTATATTTTGTTTGGTAAAGATGGATAGATCAGCACAACAGCAATTTAATACTAATGTTAAAAAAGGGTAATCACTGATAAAAAAGATACAAGAATTTAAGACAAGATCAGCTAAGATTAATTGGTCAGCAATTTATATGAATCATGATACTAATGCAAGTTATAATTATTTTATAAAAACTTTTACCATGTTGTATGACAATTGTTTTCCATTTAAAGAGCAAACAAATGTTAAACGCAAACCTAAGAAACCTAGGATATCAAATGGTTTATTAGTGTTAATTAAAAAGAAAAATCGTCTTTATATGGCGTATTTACACAAACCAAGTGATACATCTAGGATCAAATATACTTTGTATAAAAATAAGTTGACTACTCTTGTAAGAAATAGTAAAACACAATATTTGTATGACCTTTTTTCAAAGTGTAAAGGAAATATGAAAAAGACATGGAATAATATTAATGAAGTACTTCGTAATATTAAACAAATTGTTATTCCGAATGAAATGTTCTTAGGTAAAGACAAATATTCTTCACGTGAACAGATTGTTCAGGAGTTTAATTCTTACTTTGTTAATATAGGTCAGAAACTATCAAATTCAATTCCATGTGTACCTAACTCTTTTAAGAAATATTTAAGTTCAGATTATGTCAATAGTTTATTTTTGAAACCGGCTTCTGTTCATGAGTTGACACAACTTTGTACACACTTGACCCAGCTAAATCATGTGGTTATGATGATATTTCTGCCAAGGTAGTCCAAGAATCAATCTTTTATTTTGTAGACCCTTTGTGCAATATATTCAATAAATCAATTTCATATGGGGTATTTCCGGATTCTTTGAAAGTAGCTAAAGTTGTACCATTATATAAAAAGAAATGCAAACAAAATATTGATAATTATAGGCCTGTTGCCATATTGTCAATTTTCTCTAAATTATTGGAAAAGGTTATGTATAGTAGATTATTTAGTTTTCTTGAAAAATATGAAATTTTAATTAATGAACAATTTGGGTTTAGGAAAAAAACACTCAACTGCACATGGGGTCTTGAATTTGTCTAATTATGTTATTAATGAATTGGATAAAAGTAACTATTTATGGACCTGTCAAAAGCATTTGACACCATCGACCACCACATTCTTCTCGATAAATTATGTTATTATGGCGTGCGAGGTGTAGCACTAAACTGGTTCAGATCATATCTGACTGGTTGAAAACAGTATGTGGTGGTCGATGGTGTCCATTCTGAGCTTAAAGAACTATCATGTGGTGTACCTCAAGGTTCTGTTTTGGGACCTCTCCTTTTTCTTATTTATGTAAACGACATTATAAATAGTTCAAAGATTTTTCGGTTTTCTTTATTTGCAGATGACACTGTAATTGTACTATCCCATAAGAATGTGCATACACTTATTTCATTGGTTAATTTAGAATTAAGTAAAATATACTCCGCAAAAAAAGAAACTGGACACTTGTATAAGTTGAAATATTTCATATTAATGTACGATAAAGTGTACATTATCATATATCATATTAAAGGGAATTTAGTTCTCTACATGCAGGGTATAAATTAAAGGTGTAATCGTTCATGCATGAAATGCCATGGTCAATTAACAATAGCAAGGTCTGTTTTCAAAAATAGCAAAAACAATGGAGGACCACACCATTCGACTGAAGTGATAGTAAGCGTTTTACTTAAAACAAGATGTGCGGGGCAAGTCAATTATGACATTATTCATTTTTATTGTTATGAACAAACTCTGAAAATACAAATTTTTCAATAAAACTGGGCCAGGTTATGAGAGCATCATCATACTGGTCTGTATTAGAGGCATGACGCTTGTCTGTTTCATGTGTCCCCTGCAATTTTAGCCATAGTTACCTAGAGAAATGTCATGTTAAAGACTGCCCAACTGTTTGACCAAGGGTGACATCAGGTTTTGAAGATCTTTGGACTACGGTATAATTCTTGAGAAGAATTTATACCATTTTTCATGCTGAGATAAGGGCACAAACTGTGGTTTCGACTAATAAACCTTTGCCATGGAATTCCCCATTTTGTTACTTTTGGATGAAAATAAAACCGATCACGTTCACAATTTGTCTTCATTTATACTTTCTATTGAGATGAAGATAGAAAAGGTCACATTTGTAATGAAAAATTATGCCATGTCATAAATATAGCGTTTTAGATTATGCTTATCAACATTTAAATGGTGGAGTGATGTTCCATTTTTGCTATTTTTGAAAACAGACCTTGGTGTGATTAATTGACCGTGACAAGTCATGCATGAATGATTTCATCTGGATTTTATGCCAATATTAAAGAGGGTAATTTTATCTTTAATTTGATATACAGTATCATATATTTTATCGTTAATGAATATGCAATATTTGGTCTTATACAAGTGTCCAGTTTCTTTTTTTGCGGAGTATAGTATCTTGGTTTCAAAATAACAAATTGCATCTTAATTATGAAAAAACAAAGTATATTTTATTTCGTTCAAAAAACAGGAGAGTTCCCCCCAACCTTGATTCTATATCTATCCAAAATACAATGTGTTCAATCATTATCTTTTCTCGGGGTTACTATTGATGAATTCTTAAGTTGGAAGGCTCATGTAAAAAAAATGTTACTTTAAAGGTATCAAGAGGTGTTGGAATACTATCAAAATTAAAATATATTATCCCCCAAAATGTATTAATGCTACTTTATAATTCAATAATACTACCACACTTAACATATTACAACATTGTGTGGGGAAACTCTTATATATCTTATTTAAATAAAATGTAACTGTTACAAAAGAAGGCTATTAGAATCATAACGAATTCAGAGTATAATTGTCCCAGTGATCCCTTATTTATTAACATGAAAGTTCTTCCAATACAGCAACTTATAACGCTTAATACCCTTGTATTTATGTATACTTTCCAAAATGGTCATCTCCCGCACATATTTAAAACTTTATTTGTAACGAATTCATCTGTTCATCCTCACAACTCAATTTCCAATAGCATACCCTGAATATTAAATGAATACATTAACTTACCACAAAATTGAAATTGAATGGCCGAATGATTTGGAGCCGGAGCACGTATTATATCCCATTTTAGTACTACATGTTCTATCCGCTTAGAAACAAAACAATAATCTAATCTACTTTGCATAAATGGATTAATTTTCCTATATGTAAACTTGTCTTCAGTCCGTTCCTTACCCTCCAAACATCAATCAAATCAAATCTATCTAAAAAATGTTAAAATAAATGTTAAATCGAGACTGAACATTGTGTTTACTTCTTCCAAAACCATATAAATCTTCATTTAAAATAATATTAAAATCTCCCCCAAAATAATTATTGCATTATTTTCTATATTCATTTATTTTAGTATTTTTTTCAAAATTAACCCAAAATGCAATCTTTTCTGATTCCCTTCCTCTTACTGGCAAATAAACATTAGCCATTATCAATTTCATCTTCTGAAAAATGCATTCCTTTATCATTATGATATATCTATCATTATTAACAAAAATAACATTTATCACCTGAATAGAGCTTTCAACCAAAAGGCGCTAAATCCACTTTTTTCAACTTCCGAGGAAAACAGGTTTCTTTGTCCCACTTTGTACACGTGCCTATGGTAATATGAAAATTTAACTTTCTTTATTTTGATTTTGAGTGAGTTATTTGGGGTAAAATGTGGATTCCTAGATAGCTACGTAGAGTATTCATGTAGATATATCGTTACGAATCTATCTAAATAAGCACCAGTGTACTATGGTTTGTCCCATGACTAAAATATGAAATCCCACTCCATAGCAATTTCCAGGTCTACTCAACCTCAATTGTATTGTATGTTTCTTGTTAACTAACAATATCTGCACCTTTATCTTTAACCCTATCAAGCCCAAGTGGGCTGAATGAGCCCCCCCCCCTACCATATTTCTTACTGCCACGCCCAGATTTATCGTCCAATTTTCACCAAATTCGGTGACTTTTCCTAAAATTGTATAGGAAACATTGTGGTATGACATTTAAAAGGTTCAGGCTTTTCCCTTTGCCATGGTTACCACTTTCTGAAAAGCATGTTTGTCAGTTGAAAAATTAAGTGTTTTCTATTTGAAATGTATAAACTGTACAAAAGTGAAGTCGTAATATCACAAAATACATGTCACTTGTTTTTTCTTTGTTTTTCAAGAACAAAATGGCGGAAAACAATACAAATAATAAGAATTACTAAAAAAAATGAATTTCTCATAATTTTCCGATTTTTTTTCTTCAAAATTTGAATTGAACGACCTTTCCATACAAAACACAATGTATTGACATGGTATTTTCATCTTTAATTAGTAACAGTATCTAGTTAACTTATATAGAAAGTGATTTGATATTACATTATACAACACAAAATTAGTGTAATTTGTGTAAATTTACCGCGCCGTGCATGTATAGCGCGCAGCCATTGTCAAGTACATAGTCCATCACCAACGTAAATTAAAAGCCGTTTGTTTGCACGTTAAAAATGCATAAAGCATCTAATTATTTTAATCGCGTCGTCTGATTTTGTTAACTTTATGCGCGTTTTGGACGGAAACTTTTCAATATGGGATCTCTCACTGCGTCCTTTCCTTACCCCTCCTTTCCCGCGGTTCCATCTTTCGGCTCCATGTTAATTCTCCACAAACTTTTCCTGCTGCCCCTTCTTCAGCCAAACATGGTCGACGAACAGTTTTGTAGGCTCGCTTCTTGAGAAGAAGGCTAATTTTCCAACTTTCCACGCAGCCTTTAATTCTGGTAATTGTCCATTTCGCTGGTCCCTTACCCTCTTGGGCAAGTCATCTGCGATGAAAAGCTTGTCGCTGTTTCCCTTCAGATTTTTGGCATGTGCCTAAATTAAGTCTTTATCGGCGTATCGTAGGTATCAACTTTATTTGGGCGTGTCCCAGCTGTCATTGCTAGAATTCGATGTGCTCTTTGATGTTCAATTTGTCTTGCCCTCTCAGGCGAGATTTTCATCTTTTCAATGTATTGTTCACTCACCATCTTTTCCAAGACTTCCTCTTGACCTTTTCCTTTCTCTTTTACACAAAAAACACGAGATTTCTCTTGCCATGTAGCTTGACAGTGTATCAACTTCCTTGTCCATATCCGTTTTTTTTCCAGTCTCACCTCCAAATCCGCTACTTTACTTTTCAGTTTCTCAATCTCGTGACTCTGAAACTCAACTGCTTTTTTGAGAACATCCACGTTCGGTTATTTTTCTTTTGCTTGTCCGGCGAATACATGTTTAAAGCGATTTAGGGTTTCGTGTATCTACGACGTCTGAGATTAAATTAACGGGCGGATTGACGCAAAGTCAGAAGATTCCAGGTTTTAGGGTGCATCGGAAAGCGGTCGTTTTCCCGCTTTTTTGCACTCGAAGGTTTTGTTGCAATTTTTGACGCTGCAATTCTCGATGCGGCTGGCATTTTTGCGGATTGGAGGGGAGCTGAGGAGGAGACTCCGAAAAACCTGTCTTTACCCCACGAACATCTGCGCGTCTCTCAAGTTACAATCATAATCAAGTTTAATGGCACCATATGAGGGCGCTATTTACGATGATGAAACACAGAGAAAATGGCAGGATCTATAAGTTTTGTAGCTGTTTTCGCCAAATAGACTGTTATCAAGGAGTCACATCCAACTGTGTAACATAAGTATGTAATACTACATATTCTGAAACATTGATCATGGAATTTATGTGGAATTTAATGAGGATTATATGCCTATTAGGTCCGCAAA
The DNA here is from genome assembly GCA_037951105.1 of Echinarachnius parma. Taxonomy (NCBI): domain Eukaryota; kingdom Metazoa; phylum Echinodermata; class Echinoidea; order Clypeasteroida; family Echinarachniidae; genus Echinarachnius; species Echinarachnius parma. The sequence continues at coordinate 27,753 of JBAMJV010002681.1, forward strand.
GTCATTGTGGAGGTGACCTTCAAATGTTTTATCAGACACGTTACAGTACGTGATGATTAACGTATGGCATTTCTTCAATTTGTACCCTGCTAACTTAAACCAAATTGATTTGTTTTTTCATATCAACATTTTTGTAGCCATCATAATAAACCCTATAAGGAGATGTTAGTCACAAAAATCTCATTAAAGGGAGAGATCCACTTTTGCAAGCCAAAATTCAAACGTTGCGAGGTTATTGTCTTATATGAAAGGAAATGTCATTTAATAGCATGCCTGAAAAAATTAGGGCTTGAAATCTCTTTTTCGTGGAGTTATAGACCTAAAACTGAATAAACTGAGGGACGTCGGTTAATTAGGTACATAAGTATTTTCGGCCGGTGAGTAAGTTCGTACATAGAATTCACGGAGTGCCAGATCGGTATGCATGACCCCTACGTGACCCGCGCTAGCTACGTGACTCGCGCATAAGTACTAATGTGTGAGCGTTTACCAAGCAAAATACCCAAACATCGCTTAAACTGACTACATGTAATTATATATTCTTTCTTTTTGAGATCTTTTTCCGTGACATACGTTAACAAATGTCGGCTTCACAGTACCTTTACGAGAATTAGTACTATATTGTTGTAATATTACGCTAAATCAGTTGAACTCCTTTATTGACCGATATATAGTTTAAATGGAGGGACGCATTCGTTTTTCATTCGTAGAATCCAAATTAGAGGGCTGTTCGCTCTGATTTTTTGTGTGCGTGTTACATTGATCCCCATCCGTCAACTGAAAGCTGTTCAGACGTTTTGTAAAAGTGGACCTGTCCCTTTAAAATGTATACAATCTATATTTGTTTGAATTCTTATTATAAACAAAGAAATACAAAATAAAACTCCATGAAATTAAGTCGAGGTCATCCCAAATTGTTACCAATGATTCTCATACAATTTGACCAGAAAACAACTTCTAAACAACTTCTAAACTTGACTTGTTTACCAAAAGAAACACAAAACATTTCACAGAAATGAAACACATGCTTTTCAGTTTATGGCTAAAATGTCAAAACGGAAATGCCAATCTAGTCAAAGTTTATACTGAAATGTTCGCCATAGGATCTTAGGAAAAGTCAATTTGGTGACACTCGTATGAAAAGTGTCGAAGTAGTGCTCGAAAGTATGGTGTGAGGGGGAGGGGGGGGGGGGGGGGCTCAATGAGACTCCATCGGTGCTTGATAGGGTTAAGTACCAGTATGGACCTGATCAAAATCATTTCCAGATACTGTAGTCTTTATCACATTGTGCATGATACATTTAATTTTTTTAACTCAAAGTTTGTTTTCAACACATGCTCTTCAGTTTATGGTTAAAATGTCAACACAAAAATGCCAATCTAGTCAAACTTTATACCAAAATGTTCGACATAAGAGCTTAGGAAAAGTCAATTTGGTGACACTCGTATGAAAACTGTCGAAGTGGTGCTTGAGAGTATGGTGTGAGCGGGGGGGGGGGGGGGGGGGGGGAGTTGGGGGGCTCAATGAGGGCTTGATAGGGTTAAGTACCAGTATGGACCTGATCAAAATCATTTCCAGACACTGTACTCTTTATCACATTGTGCATGATACATTTCAAGCTGTGTATAAATATTTCCATTTATTTGTGTAATTTCTTTAAAGGGTTGTTTCGGAATGAGTTAAACAATCATGGCAAGATAATCAGCATTGATGATGGATTGTTCTGTTTGTTAATGTTGTTTTCACTGATAACTGTCGTATAATTTAGTCATACAAACGTGTTTTTTTGTTTGTGTACTTAGAATCGAAAGAAAAGATGGTCTTTGAAAAGTATGTACCTGAAATGGCAAACTTAGGGTCTCTTTTAAAAGCCTCTTTGTACTCGTTTTTAGCGATAGAAATGGGTGTAATTTCCTGAACATCTACTTGAAACCCTGCGAAACAGGAGGTAATTTCAACCTCTAGAACGACCATGTGTCCTACCTTTGAATACGAGGTGACGCAGACGGGATATGCGACTTCTGTTCATTCCTTTGCTCTTTGTTTATGAATTGCACGTATCGCGATCGACTGCTACCAATCCATTGCCGTGATTTTCCTCTTTAGAACCATTCTTGTGCTTCTGTGTCTAGTGTTGTTATATATTTTTGCGGCCCATGGGATCGCTGATCTCCGAAATAGCGGAGGGAGAGTAATATGATGACGATGATGATGATAATAACAACGAATGTTTATATTGCAAACGCGTATAATAAGAATATGTCTGCCACTATGATGAAATGTAAACAATCTATTCATAATTATAATACAATAAATTATGATAATGATTACTATATTGATACATGTTCATCAACATATTCTTCATTTACTTTAGACACACTGTCCCTACAAAATTTAAATATCTCCCCAGAGATATCCAAGACTCTACCTTTTTAAACTTAAAATTTCAAATGAAAACATAATTCCTCTGCATCTAATGTAAACCCGTTCTTTACGGGAGACGGGTGGGCTTTGTTCAAAGTCTATCGGCATTTCATAATCTCGAAGGAAACGGGTTACGTCTACTGTGTTTTGTAAACTTGTTTTTGTGTGTATCTGTTATAGGCAATTGTTAGAATTTGTATGGAACTTCTTTATAACGGGGACTGCCTCGACAGAACTGTACGGTTTTATTTGCAGTTACCCCAATTCATTTGTACTATTTAGCTTCTTATAATTCTGATATATTTGTGATGATTTTTTTTTTTTCCATTTTGTCTGTGTTGTCTGTTTTTATACATTGTATATTATCTGTATTGTATACCCTTGTACAACTGATTTTTTAAATTGATTTTAATTGAAATAATTTTGAACACTTGTAGTACAGTTTTGGTCTGGCTGGACTTTAGGAACCAACATTTGCTTTATAGCTCTACAGACTTATAGTTATAACTCTACTATGCTCGAAATGTATAGAAAATTAGAAACGACTAAGTACAAACCCTGTTATTATTAAAAAAGAGCCATACAAATACACAATTGCGCTCCTTAAACAAGTATTGGTTTTGAACCATTTGTCATACAAAATTATGCATGTGGTGTTTTATTAAAATAATGATTAAATATAGAGATTATCAACAACTATTATAAAACATATTGTTAATTATTTTGAACAAGTGTACGCATTTGGTTTTTATTAAAAAAAAAAATCTTCTAATACAGCTGGGCTCCAGGGCCCGTATTCAATTCCGTACTTAAGTACAAAATTTAAGCAATTTACTTAGTATTTGGCCTAAGTTAATTACTTAGCCAAAATTGAGATTCAATTCATCGGCTAAGTATTTTACTAAGTAAAGTATTATTTTGTCTTAGTAAATTACCTAAGTACTTTACTTAAGCAAGGTTGCTATTCAAATCCCTCATTGTGACTAAGTAATTTGCTTAAACTTAGGAAAATCATTAGGACACTTAAGCATAGCTTAACGCTGGAATTAGTGGGAAATGGGTATTTAATATGGTGGTGAAACGACATTAAATGCTCCAAAATAGAAATGCAACCCCCTTCCCATGAAAGTTATAATTTAAGATGATATAAGCGCATTATCAAAGCGAACTGTGCGCATGCAGTGCGCTTCAATTCAGGCGCATTAAGAGTCGTTGCGCACATGAAATCACAGATCTACGCGCCAAAAGGCTGTGTACAGTGCACTATTATTAAAGAACAAAAATTGTGAATGGCAATCATATAGGGAAAAGAAAAAAATCAAGCTGTTACCGAATATTATCTGCTTGATTTGTTCATCTTTTGTTTACTTGTATGGATGTTGTGGATATAATGTGATCTATATTGTAGTAATCCATGCCATTTTGGTGGACATATTCTTCAAACATTGCAAGTGATATATTTATGGGACATGAAATAATGGTCACAGCCGGTGGGTAAGTTATTTTTAATACTTCTTTATCGTACAAGTACCTTTATTCCATGTTTGAAAATATATAGTTTGCTGGTTCGTTATTGGACCGGAGGCATCATATGGATCATATTATGTCAAAAATCAATAGTTGTCTTCACTTTCGGAGCTTCAAACGATCAAACTTTCACAAGAGCATAGCCTAGATCAATAGGCCTGCATATTATGGATCCGACAATCGACATGGCATACCTCATACAAACTCAAGAAAACCATAAGCAAGCAGTGATTTTATTCCTCGACTTTGATGTTTTTCTGCTCATTTTGAAGCTTTGACTGTTCCATATAATACCGTAATAACGTAACGTTTCAATCAAGATTGCTGTTAGGATCATGCAATTCTGTTTTAACACATGAATTCCCATTGACAAGCGTCGCATAAAATTGGTTTGCGATTTTGTTTTAACACGTGAATTCCCATCGCACAAAATGGTTCGCGGATACCATCTGAGTACTAATTTATAAACCATTGTGACGTCACAAGTATTTTACTTAGATTTTGTTTTATGTAAGTAAAAGTCTAAAATGCGATTTGAATACGAGATAAGTAAAGTTCTTAGCTTAGCAATTTACTTAGTAAATTTCGTACTTATTCTAAGTACGGAATTGAATACCGGCCCAGATGTATTGCGATCGAATATACTTGTTGATATTTCACACCTTTTTGACCAGATTTTGATCAAATGAAGTTTATTCTGCCATTTAGATTGTATGCTCTTTCAGATGTTACACTCAGCTTTTCATTACCCTATAAACAAATTATTATGTGCAGCACCCTATATATCAAAACTGAACTATGTGTGTTCTTCGACCGTAATGTCCATATAGAGTTGAAATTATGGAGTTGCCGTCCTACAATTTACTGATTCAGTCAATTAAGTGAATTTTCTAACGAAAGTTGCGTATTAACATAGTTCATATGGATATCGACGGGATAGTTGAGTTATGGCATAAAAGGGCGCTAAATCAAATAACGTTTCGAGAGATAATAAACAAGCTGAGTGTCCAATTAAAAAGAGTATACAATTTCAATGACTGAGTAAACTTTATTTGATTCAAACCGGTTTAGAAAATGATAAAATATCCATACAACTACGGTCCCGTATTATCACTGTTTTTAATTTTGATTTTACCTGCAAGAAAGATTCAGATCCAATTAAATTGTAATGCATACTGTACGTTGGCGGTATCGAACAACAAGTAAAGAATTTGAATCACTTGTGACTGTAGTGTATTTAATGGCTATTCTACGATGAGAGTGGCCACACTATGTCACCGAATAGACACTGAAAAAACATCCATTGATGCTGCCTAAACGTAAATTGTAATACTATCCGGCTATTTGAAGGGAAAATAATCGATGCTGTTTGACTTCAGACGATTACTTTATACTAACATGCAGTGTTTCAAATTTCTTTCATTTCAGCAGGAGGAGGCGGATGCGGAGGCGAAGGTATGTTTTTAATTTGTTTTTAAATGATTTTCAACGTCACTAATGTTATGATTTCCTGAAAACATTAGTGAAACCATCGTTCTGTGCAAGACACATGTATTTTGCATTTTACATAAAGCTAACACATCGCGCAACCCCTCCGAAATAGCGGAGGGAGATTACGATTATGATGTTGATGATAACAACGACTGTTCATATTGCAATTTAGATTTTTAGTGTTTTGAATTACCTTTATTTACTGCTTTAAAATGATCTATAATCTGATACATATAAGTCTGTTGAAGGCCAAACAAATGCAATTTAATAACGTGGACCAGAGCCTCGCTATTTATTAAACAACAGAGAAAATCGCTTCTAAAATTCTGCATCATTCAGAAAACCACCCTCACACATCGAGCGACAGTTTAGCTTTCACTGTTTCACTTTTCGTGATCAATCAAACAAAAGAATACAGCACGGCTTTATACAAAAGGATGGTAGGCTAGCTACCTGCATGCACACACCGCTGCTCTTTGATGGTCAAGTTGAGTGCATGCAGCGCACTGCAGTAGGTAGGCGGATCAGCGCAGTGCGGTACGGTACCGCGGCTTTACCCCAATATAATTAGTATATTAAACTAATCAATGTACACTATTTTCGCCGCGCCGCCGCGGTTTGTTACGGTCGCAGTACAGACACAATACACTCTGGCTGAGATTCTGGTCGAAAGCGAAATGAAGGTTGCTTTAATAGAAAAATCTAAAAATAAATTAAAATTAGGACCTGCAATTTTCAGAGAATGTAGATGAAATATGTAAGTATCAAAGCCCGTAAAGTTGAAATTTACACCCAGATACAATTTTGTATGATTTTGAGGCTCTATGTACTAAAGATCCACAGCGACTTATTACCGAAAGTGCAGTACATGGACTCATATGTCTTATATCTGTTTTAAACGCCAATTCAAAACCATTATTTAAACAACTCCAGTTTTTAAATTATGTATCAGTTGATTAAAATACTGTATTTTGCTCATGTTTTTTAATCATATAACTGATAAACTGCCTATTAATCTTGCCGCTATGATGATTTGTTTTTAATGGATTATAATATAAATAATCCTGAACACTTGTAGTTCAGTTTTGGTATAGCTGGGCGTTAGTAACCAATATTTGCATTATAACACTACGACCTAATAATTATAACTCACCTATGCTCGAAATGTACAGACAATTACAAACGACCATGATGTAGTCGAGTCCACCGTAACTGAGTCCAAGTCCCAGTCGAAGTCCGAATCCTGGAGTCGTGTCCGAGTCCGAGACCGAGTCCCGTACATCCGAGTCCCGAGTCCCGGACATCCAAGTCCGAGTCCGAGTCCCAACGAGAAAATCTTAAATTGCAATCTTGTGATGACACATCAGTTTCATTATGACAAAAGCCTTACAGTAAACTTTTTATATCAACAATATTATTCTGGTTCATTGACAAAGAGTTATGTGCAGAAATATTTGGGACATTGTCAAAAGTTACTATTCTCTATCTATCTATCTAGCCTATGTCTCTCCACTGCAGAAGGAAGGCCTCTTCATCACCATTCCATCTTCTTCTATCTTGTGCTAGTCGCATCCATGTAACACCCCCAAATTCTTTGATGTCATCCATCCAACGTCTACTCTGTCTGCCTCTTCGTCTGGTTTGTGTTATTGGTGTCCAGTTAGTTATATTATGTGTCCATCTATTATCTTTACGTCTTGCAAGGTCTGCCCTCCCAAGGAAAAAAGCAGTATCTGACATTTTTGTTGATTTTCACTTTTTTGCAGAAAAATACTCAATAAACAATGCTCTTTCATGTGATACATTCAGTTTTCTGAAAAAAATTTGGGAACACCATTTTTTCCCAACCCTCAAACGCAGTATCTACAGTCAACCTCCACTTTCCCCAAGGAAAAAAGCACTATCTACACAGCTAGTCTCGCCACAAGACAAACCATTTATTTATAAGCAGACAATATGAATAATGCGCATTTATAATAATTATATCTTGTATGAACAAATTTCATTACTTATATGAATTGCGAAGCACAAAATATTGAAGCAAATTTAACATATAAGTGCATTTTGCAATACGACCAACATTCTTCTATAAAGCGCAGAGTTTGTGACAAAGGCTATTCAAGTATGCATGAAAGTGCGTGTACCTCTGCCACATTCACACAATGCACAGACTGACTGCGCACGGCATAATGCTGTGCAGTGTGTTAATGGCATGTGATTTTAACGCATACATACATGCAATTGAGTCATGTATGTACAGTAATGCAGTCCTAATCTTCTACTAAATTAAGCTCTTCAGTGCCAGCATGGATTAGTAAGAATTGTTTTATCCATAACATAAGGCATAATTCATCACCCTCCAAATTTCTATGTAGATACTGCGTTTTTCCTTGGGGAAATCGATCACGCACCGTGTTGGGAGCATGTAACATGCATTATTCCATATTTAAAGTAACTTAAGACTTGATAAGAGAGGGCGCTCTTTATCATTTCAAAGTTTTGTTTTAACTCTAACTGATACACTTTTATAACAAATGTATAAACAATCATTTTTGCGTGGTTAATGAATAGAATTCATGCTTCGTATTTTCTTTCATTGCGGAAATATGGGCCAATAAGTCCCTTTTTAAAAAGTCCCTTTTTAAAGAAAAGTGTGACTCGCCTAGAGAGGGCGCTTTTTAATTAATCAAACTTTTTTCCCTTTAAAGTATGTTAATAGTACATACAGAATATATCCGAAACATTTTCGATTGTTTTATCCATAACGTAAGGCATAATTTAAAGGGAGAGATCCACTTTTGCAAGCCAAAATTCAAAAGTTGCGAGGTTATTGTCTTATATGAAAGGAAATGTCATTTAATAGCATGCCTGAAAAAATTAGGGCTTGAAATCTCTTTTTCGTGGAGTTATAGACCTAAAACTGAATAAACTGAGGGACGTCGGTTAATTATGTACATACGTATTTTTGGCCGGTGAGTAAGTTCATACATAGATTTCACGGAGCGCCAGATCGGTATGCATGACCCCTACGTGACCCCCGCTAGCTACGTGAGCCGCGCATAAGTACTAATGTGTGAGCGTTTACCAAGCAAAATACCCAAACTTCGCTTAAACTGACTACATGTAATTATATATTCTTTTTTTTTTAGATCTTTTTCCGTGACATACGTTAACAAATGTCGGCTTCACAATACCTTTACGAGAATTAGTACTATATTGTTGTAATATTATGCTAAATCAGTTGAACTCCTTTATTGACCGATATATAGTTTAAATGGAGGGACGCATTCGTTTTTCATTCGTAGAATCCAAATTAGAGGGCTGTTCGCTCTGATTTTTTTTTTGCGTGTTACATTGATCCCTATCCGTCAACTGAAAGCTGTTCAGACGTTTTGTAAAAGTGGATCTGTCCCTTTAACACCCTCCGAATTTCTATGTAGATACTGCTTTTTTCCTTGGGGAAATCGGTCACGAACCATGGATTTTCCCAAAGTAGCTACATTTTCATGAAAATCTCAAAATTAAACGGAAAATTCAATTGTTCATGTATGAAGAAAAATAGACACCTATATAGCCTTTAATCACACACTTAAGATAACTTCACAAGTTTATTATTTCCGAGCGGCTGTGGCAAAAACACAAAAGGGTCAATATCTCAGTTTCTAGAAAACGCTGAATCGTGTAGATACTGCCTTTTTCCTTGGGACGGCAGAGGTGGCCTGCCCATCTCCATTTCTTTGTTTTTATTTCCTGTATGATATCCCTGGCATTTGTTTTATTTCTTAAGTCCTCATTTCTGACCTTGTCTCTTCTTGTAACTCCTACCATAATCCTCTCCCTTGCTCTTTCTGTGACTCTAAGCTTCTTTTCCAATTTCTTAGTTGTTGCCCAAGTCTCTGCCCCGTAGGATAGTACCGGAATTATGCATTGATTGAAAATTTGTCTTTTGAGGGAGATTGGAAGATTCTCATCTCGGAGTATAATGCCGAGTTTCCCAAATTTCACCCAAGCTAGCTGTATTCTTCGTCGCACTTCTCCTGCTGTTTCATTTTCAAGAGTGATGTTTTTACCGAGGTATATGTAACTATCCACCTTCTCAATTGTCATGCCATCAACTGCAATTGTATGGTCTTGTAGCTGGTTGCTCATCATTACTTTATTCTTTTTAGTGTTCATTTTGAGTCCTGCCTTTTTACTCTCTACGCTCAACTCCTGGATCATCGTCTGTAGTTCCAGAGGATCATGACTAACAAGCAGAATGTCATCTGCAAACCTTAAATGATTAAAATATTCCCCATTTATTTTAATTCCTCTCGATTGCCAATCCAGGTTTCTAAAGACGTCTTCCATGGCTGCTGTAAAGAGTTTCGGAGAGATTGGATCACCCTGTCTGACACCTTTTAGGATTTTAAAACTATTGGTAGTCATATTCTCCAGATGAATTCTGGCGCTAGGGTCTTTGTAAATAGCTTTGATGAGGCGGATGTATTTCTCATCGTCTATCTGTTTCTGTAGAGCATCTAATAGTGACTGGTGGTCTAAACTATCGAAGGCTTTCTCGTAATCTACGAATCCAAGACAAATGTCCAAACGATATTCCTTCGCCTTTTCAATGATCTGACTAAAAGTGTGTAGATGGTCTGATGTTCTGAATCCTGCTCGAAAGCCTGCCTGTTCTCTTGGTTGATTTTCATCTAGCTGTCTTTGGATTCTTGCAAGAATAATTTTTGTGAAAACCTTGTACATGTGAGGTAGTAAACTAATGGGTCTGTAATTCTTTATGTCTTTTGTATCTCCTTTTTTGAACAGTATAATAACTTTAGATTCATTCCACTGAGTAGGAACTTGTTCCAGTTGAAGGATCCTGTTGAAAAATTTTGTCAAGATGTCGACAGTACTCTTTCCTCCCAGCTTCAATATGTCAGCGGTTAACTGGTCCTCTCCAGGAGCCTTTCCTTTCTTCATGTGAACTAGAGCTTTCTGCACTTCGTCTTTCTCAATGGTACACTGTCCGCTTTTTCATTCCAATTTTCTTCTGTTCTCCAATCTGGTCTATCCCTATCATACAGTTCTCTATAGAATTCCTCAATGGTTTCTGTGATTTTGTCTTTGTCGTTAACTTCTGTCCCATCTTTTGTTTTCAGTGATGATAAGAGCTTTTTTCCTCCCTCCATTTTGTATTGATAATTTTGGGCCCTTTATTGCTTTCCAGCACCTCTTGATACTTGATACTTGAAGAAAATATCTCCTTTAAAGCGCCATTCGGTGCTGTCCTGGAGAGGCAGTGCAGTGCAGTGCCAGTGAAGTGCGTGGATGTGATGTTCTATTTACAGGTGCTTGGTGCTACTGTACAGGTGCATTTTCTGTTGGTTGTGTTTAAAGTGTCCGCAGAGTGGGAGGCGCCGCCATCTGTATGATGTTGGGCATGGCTGCATCCCTGAAACTCTGGGTGTTTGGTAACATTACTATAGGTAAGGGTAGCATGTTCCAAAGTCGAATGGATCTTGGGTAGAAACTGTACAGGTAACAGTCAACTCGACACTTCGGTTGATGGTAAGAAAGGCGATGTGTGAAGTTGATGATGTGATGTGACTGGAGTGATGTGCGGAGGGAAACTGATGTTAACAATCCCATGGTGAATTGTGTGCATCATTTCAGCTTGACACAGAAGTCGCCTCTGCTGTAAGGTGTTCCAGCCTAGGGTAGTCAACATGTGGGTTACACTGGACTCCCTGCGGTAGTCGCTCATGACAAACCGCGCAGCCTGCCGCTGGATACTTTCCACCATCTGCACACTCCTCTGAGTCCATGGGTTCCACACACATGATGCATACTCCAGTTGAGGTCGTATTAACTGGTTGTATGCTATCTCCTTCACTTGTCTGTTGCAGGTACCAAGAGTTCTTCTGACCAGGCCAAGAGTCCTTGCTGCCTTGGTACGGACTTGTTCAACATTGCTGTTCCAGCTTAGATTTTCAGATATGACCACTCCCAAATATTTTGCTGTTTTCACTTTGGAAATCACTTGATCTTTGATGTTGTATGTGTGGAGTAGTGGCTGTCGTTTTAGTGTGATCGTGAGATGAGAACACTTCTTGACATTAAACTTCATGTTCCATGACTCTGTCCACTGGTTCATCTTCTGGAGGTCTTCGTTAAGGGCGAGTTGATCCTGTTTTGATTGGATGCAGCGATAAAGTACACAATCATCGGCAAAGAGTCTGAATGTGGACTTAATTCCTTCCCCGATGTCATTGATGTAGAGTAGAAAGAGAGCTGGTCCCAGAACTGACCCCTGTGGTACACCCGACAAGACCTCTGCTGGTGCAGATTGTGATCCATTCACTGAGACGACTTGAGTTCTTCCCAAGAGGAATCCCTTTATCCAGTGAAGAGTAGGTCCTCGGATGCCACAGAAATCCAACTTGTACAGAAGCTTCTTGTGATCTACCCGGTCAAAGGCTTTGCTAAAATCTAGCAGGATTACATCTGGTTGGTGTTTACTGTTGATGTTACAGGCCCAGTCGTCCACTGCTTCTACTAGCTGAGTTTCACAAGACAGCTTCTGGCGAAAACCATGCTGATTATCAATCAATACCTTGTTGTTAGCAAGATGTTTGCATGTGTGGCTCAGCAATATATGTTCAAACACTTTACAGCATATACTTGTGAGTGAAATTGGCCTATAATTTGATGGGTCTGACTTTGGTCCTGACTTGTAGATGGCAGATACCCTTCCTTTCAACCAGTCACTTGGTAGAATCCCAGTATCATAGGACTGTTGAAACAATTGCGTCAAGGCAGGTGAGAGTTCCTCTGCATAATCGTGAAGCATTCTAGCAGGAAGCTCATCTGGTCCACTTGACTTGTTGACTTTCAGTCCTTTGAGTTGTTTCAAGACACCGTGGGGGTCGATGGTTAAATTACCAATAGATGGATAGGGTGATGGTCCCTTATCTGGTATGGCAGAGCCATCATCCCTGGTGAAAACTGAAGAAAACTGTGAGTTCAGTGCCTTTGCCTTTTCCTTGTCAGTTGAACAGAGTTTGTTTCCATCCTTCAATGTAGGGATACCAAGGGTCTCTCTTCTTTTTTTTCTTCTCTTTCACCATCTTGGTCCTGTGTTGTCTCTTTTGCTGCCTTCTCATCTTGCGGATTGTCTTGTTTAGTTCTGTATACTCGATCTGGTTTTGTGCAGATGTCTGTCTGAAGGGTTTGAGAGCCTTTCTGTTTTCGTTCATTTTTCGAATATCTTCCGCGCTGCTATTGTTTGTGTTTACTATCACTTTTTTACCTTTAGCTAACTTCTCTGCTTCCTCCATAATCGTACTTGTTACTTGTTCAAAATAATGTATCATCAAGTGGCTCATCGCCTACAAAGTCTTCTAGAAGTGAGAATCTGTTCTCTAATTCAAGTTGGAATTGGTGTTGTTTTTCTGAAAGCTTTCCCAAATCAATATGTCTTTTCCTTGAAATCTTCATTCTTCTTATCCTTTCCATCTTCTTGTTGATCCTTACTTTTGCTCTAACAAATCTATGGTCACTGCCTGTGTCGACCTTCGGTATAATCTCTACATCCATCAATATTCTCTTGTGGTCCGTAATGATGTAATCAATCATATTATGGGCTGCTGCATTAGGACTTTCCCATGTCCAATATCTGTCCTATGGTTTCTTAAAGGGACAGGTCCACTTTTACAAAACGTCTAAACAGCTTTCAGTTGACGGATGGGGATCAATGTAACACGCAAAAAAAAAATCAGAGCGAACAGCGCTCTAATTTGGATTCTGCGAATGAAAAACGAATGCGTCCCTCCATTTAAACTATATATCGGTCAATAAAGGAGTTCAACTGATTTAGCATAATATTTCAACAATATAGTACTAATTCTCGTAAAGGTATTGTGAAGCCGACATTTGTTAACGTATGTCACGGAAAAAGATCTCAAAAAGAAAGAATATATAATTACATGTAGTCAGTTTAAGCGATGTTTGGGTATTTTGCTTGGTAAACGCTCACACATTAGTACTTATGCGCGAGTCACGAAGCTAGCGCGGGTCAAGTAGGGGTCATGCATACCGATCTGGCATACGTATGTACCTAATTAACCGACATCCCTCAGTTTATTCAGTTTTAGGTCTATAACTCCACGAAAAAGAGATTTCAAGCCCTAATTTTTTCAGGCATGCTATTAAATGACATTTCCTTTCACATAAGACAATAACCTCGCAACTTTTGAATTTTGGCTTGCAAAAGTGGATCTCTCCCTTTAAAGCATGTATTGCCAATCACCATGTTTCTGCTTGCAACATATTCTGGAAGCCTTCCCCCTCTCTCGTTCCGGTCCCCTATCCCAAATGGACCTACACCATTCTCTTCCTGATCTTTTCTAACTCATATCTTTGCATTTAAGTATCCCATGTGTATAGTGAAGGATGTATTTTCCGTTGCCATTATCCGGTCTATGTCAGTGTATAAATCTTCTACTGTTTCGTCGTCGTGAGCTGAAGTGGGTGCATAGACTTGAATAATCTTCATTGTGTGTTGCTTATTAATTTGTAATTTCAAATATGCCATTCGGTCTGATATTTCTTTATACTCAAGTATATTACTATCAATGTTCTTATTAACCAGAAATCCTACTCCAATATTTCCTCTTTTGGTTGCAGAGGTAGTAAACAATGTGTGGCCACACCTATTTAACTTAATGAGGTTTGGTGGTCTTCTTGTTTCTGCGAGTCCTATAATATGCCACTTCACATTCTCTATTTCTTCAATGAGGGTGTCTAGGTCTTCTTCTGACCTTAGTGTCCTTACAGTATAAATGCAAATACATAAATCTGTGTGGTTCCTGATGATACCTTCTCAGAGCTGACTCGTCCTTGCGGCTTTGGACCCAACTCGTCATACTTTGGCTTGGCACCAGAAGGATCACCATTCGCCGGTTTCCTAGCTCTACCAGTACCTGTAGAGCTGGGCCCGTTTTGGCCTTGGGCATTACGACCTCTTCTTTGTCTCGTTTCCATGTTGATGAAGGATAATTAATAACTGCCGCACTGGCAAGGTGAATTGGTAAAGGCTGAATGAGCTCCTTGGTCTCCTGTCGGATATAAAGGAGCTCTTAAGTCAGATTTTGGTTCTTTCTTCTAACACGAGGTCCAGCACCCCCTCCTCATGCTGGGGCTATTGTTTCAGAGGAGGGCCTCGGTTTAGTCGCCAAGGTGTCGACCATGTGGCAGGTGGTACCGGGCTACATGTTTACCGGTAGCAAGAGAGATCATCTGACCTGATCTATTACAGTATGAAATAAAGTTAATACTAATATATATTTTTTAAAGACTACGTGAAAAGCCTATTATTATTCAAAACGAGCCATTAAGACACACAAGTGCGCTTGTTAAAAAGGTATCGGTTTTAAAGGGGTAGTTTAGTTTTGGTAGATAGGGCACTGCACATCACAATTTTTGTTTGTGAGGTCATGAAAAACTGAGTGTCGAATTTGAGAGAACATGCAATTTTAATGGCAGAATAAATTTTATTCGGTCAAAATCGACCAAGAAACGGCTGAAATATCAATAAATATATATGATATTATAATTATTTGGGGCCCAAAAAATGTAGATGATTTTTAGAAAAAAAATAATGAAATGCTTGCACTTTTTCAAAATTTTTCAAAAGCGTTTTTTAAATAGTTGTTGATGATCTCGCTATTTAATCATTATATCAATAAAACATCACATGCATGTATGAAAAAATGTTTGAAACCCATGCCTTTTTAATGAGCCCCCTCTTGTGTTTTAATGGCTCTTTTTGAATGATAACAGGCTTTTTACTTAGTCGTTTGTAATTTAGTATACCTTTCGAGCATGGTTGAGTTATAACTATTAGTTTATAATGTTATTGTGCAGGTTTTGGCTACTAAAGTTCAGCCTTACTAAAACTTTCCCTTTAACCTGGCCCCACCATATCGCTGTAACTCGCGTCCGCAAGGGTGGTGTCGGTTGCGGTCGCCAGGTTTTGGACATGTTAAAACAATTCTTTCTCGATCGATTCTCGATTTCGTTCGGGATTGCAAAAATGGCAAGCCATTTGGGCAATTGTTCGTATTTCCTGACATCAGGAATTCAATCCTTGATATCAGATATTCGGTTTTCATATATCAATAATTAAATTTTTCATATCAGGTAATAAATTCTATTATCCAGAGTTCGATGTCTTGATACATGTATCAATAATACGATTTCTTGATGCCAGGAGTGAATTCTTGAAATCAGGAATTGCCATTGGATAGCAACAGAAAGTGGTTTCTTGATATGAAGAATTTAATGTTCAGTTATGCGAAACTGCTCTTCAAAGGCGCCCTGCAAGAATGAAGAATTCTTTTATTGATATCAATAATTGAATTGTTGATATCAATAAATGATTTGCTGTTGTTAAGCAATGGTAACTCTTGATATCAAGAAAAGGAAATAAATGTTAAAACGGCTAGCATTGTCTCGCCAACAAATTCAGAATCAAACAAGGGTGAATTCCTCGTTATTGTATTCCTTGACAATGGCTGGAAATAGGGGCCAAGCTATGACCCCAGGGAGGCCAAATTGAAAATATCGAGTTCACAATAGAATCAGGCTGAGTCACTGCGAACTGATATGATTCCAAGATCGCTAGCCCAATTCCCACTATGCGATCTTGTCCGAATAGGAGCGATCCCCTGATATCTGTGTTAAGTCGCAAAGTGGGCACCAGATCGCTGCGAATACGATCGAGACCGACCTGGGCATCGGCATCGGATATCGGACTTTACGGTTCCGTGGAAATGAACTTGATCCGCCATGCCATGCATGAGTAGGCACACAGTAAAGCCCAAGTCCAGTTTCGGGAAAGTAGCCGAATGCATCTATATTGATCATTATTTTTGGATATGTATTGAAATAGGGCAGGTGTGGTAAAATCCTAACCTAAGTATCCTTAAAGGCCAAATCCATTTTCGGGAAAGTAGCCGAATACATCTATATTGATAATTATTGTTGAATATGTATTGAAATAGGGCTTGTGTGGTAAAATCCTAACCTAAGCATCGTTAAATACAGAAATGTCGGAAGAAAACCGCCTGGTCGTAATACACGTTGCGTATGGGCGATTCCTCGTTGGCGATATCTATCTCATTCGAATAGATATATAATTTTGCAAATATATCAATTAGTAGGCGGTTTCTTGTCTAGTATAATTATATTATTTCACATTATTGGTAATAACAGCTTCTATTTCATTTTTTTGAGAAAGGGGCGTTTCCAAAACTGGCCTTTATCTTTATACAGAAATATCGGAAGAAAACTGCACGGTCGTAATACACGTAGTGTATGGGCGACATATCTATCTCATTGCAATAGATATTTAATTTTGCAAATATATCAATTAGTAGACGGTTTATTGGCAAAATTTGGATAACCCTATTAGTATAATTATATTCTTTCACATTATTGGTAATAAGAGCTTCCGTTTCATTTGTTGAGAGGGGGGCGTTTCCAAAACTGGCCTTTACCTTTAAGGCAAAATGTCACTTTTTAAAAGTCACAGTAGTCAAAAAGTTACAACTTTGCCTTTCATGTGTGGTCACTCATCCATGACTCGACGGACCAATTTAATTGATCAGTACTGTTGGAATAAACCCAACTATAAAGTAAGTCCCCTCCTGATTACAATAACATAATTTTTTAACAAAAATATTTTGAACAAAACTCGACAGGATTTTGTCTATACTTATTGACTAACTGCTGTGTGAAAATGAAATTAGTCCATCGCGTCATGCATGAGTGAGCACACATCAAAGGAAATATTGGCACTGTGTGTGCTCATTCATGCGTAACTCATTGGACCAACTTCATTTTAACACAGAAGTTACTCTAAACGTGTAGGAACAATCCTGCCAAGTCATGTTGCTGAAACTCTATTTGTTAAAAAGTTACGATATTTTGATTGGGGGGGGGGGGGTACTTTTTTGTTGTGTTTAGCTGGGACCCATTTTTTATTGCAATCGGATATATTTATTAATATTTCAGCTGTTTTTTAACCGATTTGGTTCAAATAAAGGTTATTCTGCCATTAAAATTGTCTTTCAGGTTTTACTCTCAGCTATTCATTATCTCACAAACAAATTATTCGTGCAGCACCCTATATACTAAAACTTAAATATGTGTGTTCTTCGACCATAATGTCCATATACAATTTAAATTATGGAGTTGCCGTCCAATTTACTGACTAATTTAGGAAATTAACTTTTTTTTTTTTTTAAAGAGAGTTGCATATTATGGGAAAGACCCTCTTTTGCAAGCCAAATTTTGCAAGCCAAATTCTAAAAGTTGTGAGGTTATTGTTGAGTTTTGGTTGAGAGGGCGCTAGACTACTTAATTGGTTTGTGAGGTAATGAAAAACTGAGTGTAAAATTTGAAAGAGCATAATATTTAAACAATAAAATCATCTTTGTTTGATCAAAATCCGTTCAGAAACGGCTGAAATATCCATAAATATAACAATTTGTAATAAACCCGGGGCCCCGGGTTTATTAGAGAATTTTGAACCAGCCGTTAAAAATTTAAAAAAATGCTTCCTCTTTTCAAAAAGTTACAAAATATGTATTTAAATAGTTGTTGGTTATTTCTCTATCTAATCACTATTTCAACAAAGCATCACATGCACAATATTTTATTCAAAATGGTTGAAACCGATGAGTGTTTAGAGAGCGCCCTCTTACGTTTTAACGGCTCTTTTTGATTGATAACATGATCTTTACTACGTCATTTGTAATTTTGTGTTCCTTTCTAGTTATAACTATTAGTTTGTAATGTATTGATGCAGGTTTTGGTTACTAAAATTCAGTTTCACTAAAACTGTACTCTCCTTACCAGAACTCAACTATCCCCTTAAATAAAATGTCACTTAATAGCAATCATAAACAAATTAGGGCTTGAAATCTCTTAATATCCATAACGCTAGGGTCCGTATCATAACTGGTTTTTGTTTCACATGCGAGAAAGATTCACCATCAAATTCAATTATAATGGATACGTAATGGTGGCGGCATCGAACATCAAGTAGAGAATTTGAATAAGTTGTGACTGTAGTGTTTATGATGTGATAATGAGAGTGACCACGATACGTCCCCGAATAGATAACATTAACAAAAAAAAACATTAATTTTCTTTTCTTTTTTTTTCAGGTAGCGGACATCGTCGCAAAGGTATGTTTTTTGTTTTTTCTACAACGTGTTTCAACGTTCACTTATGTTATTATTTCCTGAACACATTAATGAAACCATCCTTTTGTGCAAGACACATGACGTGTAGTAAATCCCTTGCCTACAGAGATGGGAAGTCTCTCCCACCTCTCTGCCTACACTATATTGCATGTTACATTATACATGTAGCTAACATATCGTAAACCAGGTCCCTGTAGTGGAGTGGTTACGTCTGAGTTGTACACATTTTTACTAAACAGTGTTGTATTATACTCACCAACATTTTGGAAATGTTTAGATTTGTAAAACAGGTTTGTGACACAGTGTTTTTACAAGACAATGCGGTGTAGTAAGGTGTAAGGACACAAACTTTATCCGTATAAGGTGGAGACCAAATTTCTTTCCCACTGCGCACAGTTGTTCAAACGAGTTATAGTTTGGGAGAAAGCGTGGGTGAGCCTCGCTGAAAATAATAACACTTTTCATGTGCATACCAATTTCGTTTAGATGACGCTTAGTATGGAAATGAAAGTTTAGTTGGTTATTGGTGGTGGGTATACCCGGGAGGGCCATGACATGGGGCCTCAAAAAACCAGGCTAGCCTAGCTAAAAAGGTCTGAAAAGGTAAATTCGTAAGATCGGTCGGATATTATCGGGCGTAGCCCAATTCC
The DNA here is from genome assembly GCA_037951105.1 of Echinarachnius parma. Lineage (NCBI taxonomy): Eukaryota > Metazoa > Echinodermata > Echinoidea > Clypeasteroida > Echinarachniidae > Echinarachnius > Echinarachnius parma. The sequence continues at coordinate 47,102 of JBAMJV010002681.1, forward strand.
TACAAACACCATTGCCAGACTGCTTAGGTAGTGGGGTGTAGCGGCCAGACGCATTTAAATACCCACATTTTCCAGTTAGCCAAGCCTAGCTGAAAACGTTACCTTGAGAAACCCCACTAGGACTGGTTGCCATTATTGATAAGCGGTGGGGGCGTAGCCCCCAGATCCAAAATACTGGTACGTCATAATTAGACTATATAGCTTGGCTGAAAAAGAAATCTCGTAAATCCTATTGGAACTTATTCTTCGTATTCAAAGGGCAAATGAACAATAGTCGCAGACTGTAAAAGTAGAAGGGCGTCGCCGTCAAAAAACCGAATTTTCCCAGCTACGCTTGCCAGCTGAAAAGTTACCTCGTGAATCCCATTGGAACTTCCAATATTCGTTTTTACTGAATGAAAGCCAAAGTAAGAGGGATAGGAATATTAATAAATAATCAAGTGAATTAAAAACAACGCATATATTTAGATTTAGCGAAGTCACGCTAGATTTAATAAAAGTGAATACAAAGCCATGATAGCTGGTACTAAAGCCCAGTGCCCATTATGCGATCTGCGCTTGCGATCTAGCCCGAGTCGCTAGCGATCTCGGTTCGGTGTGAATCGCACCAGTTCGCAGCGTGTCAGCCCGATCTCATTGCGTATGCGATTTTTTCGGTGCCCACTATGCGATCTCATGGCGACTTTATATTGTCCCTATTTCCACGCATGCGTGCATGGTCGAGAATTACAGCCAGGTAGTGTTCGCTCTTGCTTGTCTTCACATCATAACGCGCTTTGCGTGTTTTTTTAATAAACCCAGTGCCCACTTTGCGATCTGCGCCAAGCGATCCTGCCCGAATAGGAGCGATCCCCTGAGATCTGTGGTTAAGTCGCAAAGTGGGCACCAATTGCCGCACCAGATCGCTGTAACTCGCGTCCGCAAGGTTTTGGACATGTTCAAAATTTTCGTTCTCGATCGCATGTCGGCAGGATCGCACAAAAAAGCCGTTTGGGCAATTGTTCATATTTCCTGATATCAGGAATTCAATCCTTGATATCAGGAATTCTGTTTTCAAATATCAATAATTAAATTCTTGATATCAGGAAACAAATTAATGATATTTAGAGTTCGATTTCTTGATGTCCAGAGTTCGATTTCTTGATATCCAAAGTTCGATTTCTTGATGCCAGGAGTTGAATTTTTGAAATCAGGAATTGCCATTGGTTAGCAACAGAAAGTGGTTTCTTGATATCAAGAATTCAATGTTCAGTTATGCGAAACTGCTCTACAAAGGCGCCCTGCAAGAATCAAGAATTCTTTTCTTGATATCAAGAAATGAATTGTTGATATCAATAAATGATTTCCTGTTGTTAAGCAATGGTAACTCTTGATATCAAGAAAAGGAAATAAATGTTCAAACGGCTAGCCATATGACTCGTCAACAAATTCAGAATCAAACAAGCGTGAATTCCGATATTGTATTCCTTGACAATGGGTGGAAATAGGGGCCAAGCTATAACCCCAAGAACGCCAAATTGAAAGATCGCGTGAACAATGGAATCAAGCTGACTCACTGCAAACTGATGTGATTCCAAGGTCGCTAGCCCTATGCGACCATGTCCGAATAGGAGCGAGCCCCTGAGATCTGTGTTAAGTCGCAAAGTGGGCACCAATGGCCGCACCAGATCGCACCAGATCGCCGCGAATGCGATCGAGACCGACCTGGTCGCCAGATTTGTGAACATCTCAAAACCCCGGCGACCGCTACCGACACCACTCTTGCGGACGCGAGTTACAGCGATCTGGTGCGGCCATTGGTGCCCACTTGGCGATTTAACCACAGATCTCAGGGAATCGCTCCTATTCTGGCAAGATCGCTCTAGATCGCTAGGCCTAGATCGGGAAGTGGGCACTGGGCTTTATTTTCTTGATACTAACGAGTGATATTAGGCGCAATCAGCATGACGAATGCGGGGTCGACAGCAACAAGTCCTTTTTGTATTTTGAACATCATATTCAGGCTTGAAGCTAATCTTCTTCTTTCCAGCGTCTCCCATTTAAGATATCGTATCATGGCTAAACGCTGCTCCTTCTTTGGCAGTCACTGGAGACAAATCTGGCAGCCCGTCTTTGAACTGCTTAATTTTGAAGATGTTCTTGTTCGTATGCGGGTTCCAGATAGAGGAACAGTACTCTAAATGTGGCCTAACAAGCGCGAAATAGGCTTGTTGACGAATCTTCTGTGTTGTTTTTCGCAGGCTTCATTCATTCATTCATTCATTTATTGACTTCTCATAAAATATACAATATACAAGGCTTGAAAGGGGAGTGATTCCCTACATAAAAATACATAATATAATGTTATACACTAAAAAAATGCACAGTCAGGGCATGAGTAGTAATATTACTATCCATGCTTAGGGTAAACTAACTACATTAAATCATGGATAGTACTAGTACTATCCATGATTAAATCAAGAAATTACAAATAAATAAGTTAAAAACCCAACACCCATAACCCGCCGCCCCACCGCCCCCCCCCCCCCCTCGAATAATTGAACATCATAGTAATTAGTAAGCATTGACAACATGTTTTTTAAACTTAGACCTGAAAGAACTTGTCATATTGACATTTTTAAGAGTGGAGTCGAGCTCATTCCAGAGTTTGCTACCTTTATAAATCACAGAGTTATTTTGGATAGCGAGATTTCGTTTAAAGTATTGAGTCAAAATATCGGGCAATATGCCATTGACGAACTTAAACATAAAAATGCCGAGTTTCAATGAAATACTGTCATAGAATCTTACACAGTTCAATTCTTTGAAGAGCGGAGAAGTATGAGCAATAAAGTGAGAATTAGTACAAAATTCGGATTGCTTTCTTTTGTAATGTATATAAACGTTGTAAGTTGTCTGAACTGGTACCAGACCAAACAAGACTACAGTAATAAGTTGGGCAAGACGAAGGCATTGTATAACATGAAAAGGGTTTTTAGTGGAAGAATAGAGCGGAGTTTACGCATTATACCAATAGACATGCTAATCTTCCCGCGAATACTATTGACATGATCTGTCCAAGTAAGTCGGTCATCAGTGATGACCCCAAGAAAATTCATCTTACTTATTTTAACAATAGTAATATCGTCTATATGAACGTTTAAATTTAAATTATTATATTGGTCACTAGAACGAAATATCATATATTTTGTTGTATCTCTATTTACCCGTTCCCTACGAGTTTATGAAATCCCAATAGACTTTGTATACAACCCTCTCGGTTCCCGTGGTCACGGGGTTAATTTGTAGTCGATTAGCCATAATCCAATCACATACATTTGTAAGTTCATTATTAACATTATTATACAATGCCTGTTCATCCTTGTGAGTAAATAAAATATTTGTATCGTCTGCATATAAAACAAAACGTAATAACTTTGATGTGTTAATAATATCATTGCGTACATTAAAAAATAATAAGAGTCCAAGTGTACTTCCTTCTGGTACTCCACGTGTTATAGGTAAAATGTCTGAACTAACATCATTAAACTGTGTGAACTAAACCAATTATACGGTATGCCCCTTATCTCATAATGCTCAAGTTATGCAATAATATATTATGGTCGAGAGAATCAAATGCCTTACTCAAGTCAATATAAATAGCCATATTAATTTGTTTATTGTCTAAAGAAATAATAATTTGTTCCAAAGTATGAAAAATTGCTGTTTCTGTAGAAAAGGAAGGGCGGAATCCAAACTGTTGTTTTACTAGAATATCATTATCAATCAAATGTTTATACAATATTTTATAAATAATGTTTTCAAGAATTGTGGAAAATGTTAAGAGAGAAATAGGACGATAGTTCTATACTTGGTTCTTATTGTCTGTTTTATGAACAGGAATTACTTTGGCTACTTTAAATGAGTCTGGGACAATACCGGTTGAAATCGATAGATTATAAATAACAGAAAGAGATTTGGCTACTGCATAAATTATATTCTTATTAAATTTGACATTTATGCCATCGTGGCCACATGATGAAGAATTTTTCATTTGTTTTACAATGTAAATACTTTTATTTTCATTGGTGGGAAAGAAAAATATATATTTTCGTGTTCGACTATTTAGTGAGTAAAAGGTTTTGTCGAATGTTTAATCTTTTGAGGTTTCTGCTGACAAGGCCTAGCATCCGGTTGTCACGCGCTGTTTATAGCAGATCTGAACGAGTTTGTAATAAAAGAACATCGGTATATTGGCTATCACAAAATAAAATAAGAAGTCAGAGTATACAAACCTTCTGTTGTATCAGCTGGCCAGATTTGCAGTGTAATTTGGAGGTGTCATGGGGTTCTGTGCGCCGTTTGTTGCACACAAATATGCAGCGCATTATGTTAGAATTGCAGAGTCATTTTTCAGACCCGTCGCATCCGATCCGATCCGGCATCATGGTCTAATCATATCCTCCACAGGGTATCATTTTCTGCACCATTGTTGACAATTACACTAGGGCGTATCTATACTTACACCCTTTTACCTAAAATATATCGCTAATTTCCGACGTTTTTTTTTTGTTGTTGCAAAAGGCGTACCATCTCCATGGACAGGGGCGTATGTATAGATACACCCGTTTGCCGTACAAAATACGACAACAGTTATGCAATCGGGTAAAGAGGGCCCCCGATATCTCAAAAAATATAACTCGAGCTATTCTGAAAATTGGCCCCTGACAAATTTTACCTCAAAAAACCCAAATAGGCAATACCAAAAAAATGGCCTATTTTCGAGATACGCCTCTTTGCCAGACGACAGCCTGATCAGCAAAATAGACTAGAATTATGATATATGATTTAAATATCGTATATTATTTGTTTTTGTTTTCTCTAACTGTACATGTCTGTTTTGAGCGAGGTGAAGTATGTATTTTTGATTTGTTTTGATTTTGCATGGGTATGTATATTCGGCCGCCGTCTGGCAAAAGGGCGTATCTCGAGTGTCGCGCCGGGATCTCAACACCGAGAAAAATGCCTTTGAAGTTTGACATATTCAACCCTATGTTGAAGCTTTGGACGTAGAATTTGTATTGCGGGGTTGATTCTAGTTGAAAGCCGACATATGAAATATTATTTTTTAATTTTAAAATTGATTCTGAACTTAATATTTCTTTGTCTAGGACCATTTTTAAAAAGATACGCCTTTCTGCCAAACAAATTTGAAACAAATTCATAGTTGCTTTTGTACGGCAGAAGGGTGTATCTTTAGATACGTGGAAATATCGCCCGGTATCGTCGTGCTATCGTTTGGCAAAAGGGCGTATCTATAGATACGTGGAGATATCGCCCGATATCGTCATGCTATCGTCTGGCAGAAGGGCGTATCTCTATACGCCTTCTGCCTTACAAATGTGACTACGAAATTGTCCACATTTGTTTGGCAGAAGGGTGTATCTAAAGATACGCCTTCCTTTTGTACAATTGTATACGCCATTGAGATGATATTTTTTTCGGAGCTGACTTGATGGATGTGACGTGCCTGACTACGGTTCGATCCGGATATCCGGTGCGCGCGACAGGCATCCAGTAAACGTACCATATCACAGGCCATATCATGCATTGGTCGCGCCGTCGTCAGAATTAACAGCTTACTAATACTATACTAGTCTAATTCATGAGTAGACAATTATCTTGGATATATTTCAGTATTATACGGTTCGTGCGCGCAAATACTTAGGTGTCTTTAAAATCCATCATTACTAGTAAATTGGGGCAGACATGACATGACACTTGAGTCTTGACAGTCAATGTCAATGACGCTGACGGTTTTCATTTGCATCACTTCTAAGTAACTGACTAAAGGTTCGTATTTGGTAACTCCTTACAGTTGCACTCTTTTCTTATCATTCATGGTCTGTTGTAATATTTTGGTCAAACTTTAAGTAATTTGTTTACCACTTAAATCGATGTTTACGTCGCTGCGACGTAATAATCGCGGTCGCTGAAAAAGAAGTTAGCGGGACTTCACCAGCAGCTATGCCGTTAGCTAGGGGCGACTTGTGACGTGATTGGAGAGAGAATATCGCATTCCTGCGACTCGTCTTACCGGTACTGGTTACGTCTGATATATGGTGGCTCAAAATTGGAAACGTAATCAATCGAGCAAGTGGGTGGCCAATACGATCGTTGTTTTCAGTTTCATATTTAGAGCCACCACATCAGTTTGAGCTACGGATGTAACCGCAGGAGTACGGTACTCTCTCCATTCGCAAGTCACCCCTAGCTAATGGCATAGAGCTCTGCTAATGAAGTCTTGCTAACTTCGATTTTAGTGACCGCTAATTGCGAATATAAATTAACAGCCTGCGTCGCAGGTGCCACAACCAACCATCAACAAGACCAAAATATAACCACAGACCCAAGGGACAAAAAAAATAGTGCAATGAGTTATACAAACCATTTTAGTCAGTTTGAAGTGATGCAAATTAAAACAAGTATGGGCTGAGTGGACCATTTAGATGGGGGATAGATACAGTGGCGTAGCGACGAGGGGGGGGGGGGGGCGGGGGCACGTGCCCCCCAATAATTTGGAAAAAAACAATAGAAAACATAAGGGGACTTTTTTTGAAAAAACAAAGAAATACATAAGGTGTGCCCCCCCCCCCCCCTCCCCCCCCCCCCCTGCCCAATCAGTCCGACCACGCTACGCCACTGCAGTCAGAATGCAACTCAGCCCGATTCCACTGTATTTATTCATATCGTATTCATAGATTTCCGTACCGCACGCACCAATGAGCAAAGCAGAGGGGTATTATTTTGAGCTTTATGGAACCTTAACATAGTCTTTAATGAATGAATGTGGTATCAAATGTTAGAGGAAGAATCATATTTTTTTGTCTATCACAATTAATCAAGTATTAAATCAAATTTTACCAGTGCAATTTGTTGTCAAATATCACCAAAAAATAATAAGTTCAGAGGTGAAAAATAACAGTTTATGCTTCTTGCGTCTCATTGATTTTATAATCATTGTAAAGCATGTTTTATACTCTTTCAGGATACGTAGGTTTTATTTTGTTGCGTTGGATAATCGGGTCAGGAGCCAAGAAAATACCACTCAGGTACAAATTAAGAACAACTAAAATGCGAACGAGCATTCCCATTGGATGGTACGAAGGGGTGTGTTTGTAGCGGGCCAGTGATTGGCCTCATTCAAATAACGCAATACCAGGCTCCCCTCGGAACAACGCGCTGTGCGGGGAAAGAGAAATTCTCTCTCCCCCTCTCTCTTCTTCGCGGGACGTGGAGAATCTGCGTGATGCTGATTCAACCAATCAACGGGCTGGATTGCCGCGAGAAAGCCAACAATATGATATTTTATTTTGTCCTTTGCTGGTCTTTGTTGGCTCCTGACCCGATTAAGAAATAAACGGCTTCAAAATTGACATATTTGTAAAGTGTATTAAATTACCTTTCATATGGTATAAATATGAAGGAGACGCAAGTACATTTTGTAAGTTTTCAAGCCGAATGAAAAAGAACTTTCAAAAACGAATTTTGTCAAGTTATTACACTTGATTTTCATCTTTTTGTCGTTGTTGAATTAAAAATATAATTATATGGAAGCAAAGAATGACATATTTTCTACAATGTCATATATCACATTGTACAATTGGTTATTGCAAACTGAAGTTATCGCATTTTTAAAATGATGTATCTCCAGCCGAGTACTATTCGGGTGAGAAAGTTCGATCGTTGGAATCTGAATAAAACGAGCGTTTTAGCCTCATTAAAACATACTTTGCACTATGACTGACTGTATATATATCATGCCTTCATTCTCTTTAGGAAAAGGAAGTTCAAATTGACAATTTCTAAAAATAGATTTTTTATGAAATCACACTTCACCACTATTGGATAACGAATACTTGTTTTTTCTCTGTTTTATCCTCTGTACACATGCAAATCACACCCACTTACATGCAAGTCAGTCACTGAGCACAACCCAGACAACCAAGAACTTTCAAGTCATATAAAAAGAAGCTCTGGACATCACGATTTAAAAAAATATATATATTTATTATTTATATAGATCATCCATGTTACCGTAGCAACATCATTCGTACAGGATTTTGTATGATGAATAAGTGCATAGATTAACCAGGCGTAGAAGCATTTGACTTTCAAACCCTGTAAAAATGAACATTCAGTCATGTTGAAAGGTACAGGAAAGAATAAAAACAAACATATCAACGCAACCCACATTCCATTATCATGAAAAGAATAAAGATTATTTTAATGCAAATAAAGGTATACAGATATTAAATATCCTTTTCAAACAAGATAATTGACATAAACATAGTAATTCTCAATCAGGCTGTTGCAGGACAAATACCTATACTCATGCAGCCTTGGTTTTAATTCCATTTGAAAGTTCATTAAATAAGATAATATATGTGAAATAAGAATCATTCAATTTCAAATGGTCTCATAGTTGTAAAATTTGATATCAAAAAGTTTTATTTATACAGGGTGGCCAAAAAAAAACCGGAACGGTGGACTTCCTAAAATAAAGTTACAAAGTGAACATGTTCATCGGATAGGGTGTCCTTTCTAATAAACAACGATACCAAGAAAAGTACTTTTGGACGTGTAGTTTTTGTTTTAGGGCGCTTTGAGTGAGACCATGTCAGGTTCCTATTTTTGTCAATCTTACCAAGTCAATGCTTGATGAAAGAGAAGTCTTACTGCCCGTCATATTTTATGCCCATTTAGACAGTGGGCCCAAAGGTCAATATGTCTTCCAAAATTGATTTTCGTAACCTATTGGGGAGGATGGGAAAAGTGTTGCATATGATGGCCAATATATTAGCTAAAAACATAATTTATTTTCTTCACAAGTGCAAATGTTGAGCATTTTGGAAAAACGTGCATTTCCGTGAAGTGATCATTTTCGCATATAACTAACACATAATAATGCATTACATACATGTAAGTGTACATGCACATAAACTTCAAACAAAATTTAACTTAAACTGACCTCACTCAACTTAAAACTAAAATTTACAATAGTTATTTTAACCCATCAAGAAGAAACAACATTTTAGTACATAAACACTTAGATTGGCAACTCCAAATTGGCAACTCCAAATTGGCAACATCTTATTTGAACTTGCAATTTTAGAACTAAATATACATGTTAGCTCAATTGTTCAAAGTTCATCCAAACTACAGTCTTCTTTCTTTTGCATAGTTGCCAATTTGACTTTTATACAGTGAAAACAAATAATAGTGTATTGCCAATTAGAAGATTTAAGTCTGAAAGTCACAATGAAAACAAAATAATGAAAAACATAATACATAACAAATCATTTAAAAAAAGGTACAATAATAAATTAGAGCACAATTCTTGAAAATGTTACTTTATTCTATATATTATGTACATGTACGCTCTATGCGGATAAATTGAAAATTTAAGTCTAAGATTCAAATTAAAATGAACAAATTGCTATATCAGTGTACGTTAAAAAAAAATAGTACAATGATAGTTGAATGCATAAATCCGAGATCCCGTTATGACTTTTGAATTCTACCAATCCGAGAACGAGACAGGATTTTGTCTTTACCTACATGTAACAGCATAAGTTGAAGATACGATCGTCCACCGTGATCAATTAATGTATGTCCTGTCAGAAATTTCGTAATCAAGGTAATTTGAACAGCATGTTACGTTACCATAATTCTGTTTAAATCATGTCAGAAATGCTAAAACTATAATTCATTTACAAATTTGCTGACATTGTTATAGGCCATCTACAAAGTATGTACGCATATAAGGGGGGGGGGGGGGGGGGGGTTCGCACCGATGTGTACGGTATGCATACAGGGGGGAGGGGGGTTTCACCGATTGCGTACGCAAAAATCCAACACAGTTTTTGTGTCAGTACTGTACCCACTAACCTCTACTAGTAGTGGTCAGTGACTATACCCGAGCTCGATGTTCCAAAGCCTTTTTAGCAAGGCTTCGTGTCTCAAGCAAGCAATGGCTGCACTACATGCAGGATCCGGAACGACTGAACACATGATGGAGACTACCCGGCGAGTGGTGAAGTCACGCGCGATCCCAAGAGATTTGGGGGGGGGGGGGGTGGACCACATGCATACAGGGGGAGGGGGGGTAAATTTCGGACCAAAATATGCGTATGTACTTTTTAGATGGCCCCCATCACAGTAAAATTCATTACCTTTAAATTTGTACATAATTTGTCATATTCAGACGAAGGCAAACCCTATGAAAATGAGTGACAGAGATTTGGAAAATGGCTTTAGCAGAAACATCAGTAACTCGCATTACAGTTTGTCCAGAAGGTTTTGATTCATTAAAAAATATACTTTAGAGCACTCAAAAGACTGAAATTTTAATCTGAAAAGGTACTTTGATTATCAGTCATCCAATTTGGTGCCTTAAATAATAAGAATACCAGAAAAAATAGAACATAATACGATTTTCCTGAAATTTGCACAGGGGAGTCCCATATGTGGAGTTTCGTGTATGGTTTCCGTTTCACCGATAAGGAGACACCTGAGAACCAAACAAATCATGTGAACTGAAAGATATAATCATTGGATCATGTTGTATGAAAAAATAATCCAGAAAAAATAAACAGGATTTGAAATAGAGCCAAATGTTGTTTTGAGTTCATGTCCACTTTCCCGTGGAAATGCCCATGATAAGTATTTGTTTTGGTAATATGTCCCTTTCTGGAAAAAATAGTTTCTACTTTCTCTCCGTGGTTTGGCTATTCCGTCTTGTGGTGAGCTGGTGTGGCTTGATCGAACTGCCTCTGCGTACGTTAGTCTGTAAGCTCTTGAAGTTCCAAACCTGAAATCGTAATCCGGCCTGCGTTGTCGTTGATTCCAGCATCACCACCGCCTGGTTGGTCGAAGCGCGCTTCACGACGATAACGGTGGTCGAACTCATTGTCACATCCGCGTCGTACATCAGATCGTCCCCCAGAGAGATCGTAACCGATGTTACGCCTGACTTGATGAGCGAACCTGTGGCCGAGAGCACGATCATGACCCAGGACCAGCCCTAGTTCCACCGATCTCTAAATATTCTTGTGCAAGCCTTTACGGTTGAATGAGTAAGGGAAGTATGTGTGATCTGCTACATTCTTTTGAGTTTTATACTATTCTAGCATATTGACATCAATGAGTTAGAGCCAATGATGCTAATTACCATGGTAAATATCGCTGGTCCGTAATCGGGCCCCTGGGCCCAGGTACATTCTTGTCGCTGAAATGGGTGCTACGTCTGCCCAGATGGTCACGATGACCAAAATCACTGTTTGACTCGACACTCGAAGTTGTCCTGACGGGGACTCCGGTTGCCGAATTCGTCACCTCATCCAGTCCAATGGTTGAAACTGGCACCACGGCAGGCCCCACTGTCGAATTCAGCTCTGCCCTGGCTGGATGGAGAGCAGCTGTAATACAAAACAAATACATTTTATATTTATATTTTGCAATTGAGCCATTGGCATGAGGAAACTGACATTTTAACAGGAGATTGTCACTCAATTGTGTGCTTTCAAGTTTCATCTCGGACTTGGAATGGATGAACAACGACATGAAAATCTATGGGTGGGTTTGCACTACGAGTAGTACGATTTCCAGTAAATACACATTTTTCATATGAAATTTGAGAGCATAATTCACTAATATCCCGTTGAGGTACCTCAAATTAGAAATCTTATTTGACAACTTTATCCACCATAGACCCCGGCAGACTCATATATAAATTTGTATTTGTTTTGTTACATTCCCATCCTAATGTATTGTTCAGAAACCAGTACGCTTTATCGATGCACCTAACCCTCTGCGCTACCGGTCTATAAGCACCAGTATCCATTTCCATATGTGGAATGGAGAGCCAGGGAAAATCATGGATAGGCCTATAGATGTGTGCAATCTGCTGGACAGCACAAACACATGTTCAGAAATGTATAACTTTTGAGGGAGATTTGCACAATATCTAGCATTGCCAGTGGGTCACGATATATGGGGCATGTAAAAATAGATGTAGGGCAAGTTCATTTTATTAATGGACTAGTTTGCTTGCCCATCGGGCAACTGATATTTATTTTCAACTAAACAAGACTGTAAGCAAGCTTGCTGTAAGTGTAACACTATGGCAAATCACGTTCTGGCAAATAGTGGCATACCTATTTTTTTCTGTAAATATTTGAAAGGTGGACGGTAAACCAACTTGTTTGGAATCCTACACAGAATGAACATGTTTTATGCCTGTACGATGTTCATGGAAAAATGGACACTTCAATAACTGTTTTTTCCATCTGGCATTTGCCATAACATGTACTTATTTACGTTTCCTCTTTGGGCAAGAAAAATGTGGCATGAGCAAATGTGTCACAAAAATAGACATACCTTATTTGTTATTGTCCTTTCTGCTCCACTGGAAAAGTGAAGAACTGCTCTCATGCCGTCATCAGTTCCATGATCTTGAATTAGTCCTAAATGCATACAAATGGGAACAATATGTGAATTATAAAGAGAATTCATTTTAAAAATACAAATTGGTTATCAACAAATTTAGAATTAGATACATTCTGCAAGCTTTATAATTAAGGGCTCTGAATTGTTGCCTTAAGGTAAATGTAAACGTAGTCAAGAAAAGAATGTAAACTATTTCTAAAAGAGATGTTTGGGACGACGTATCTTAAATGCATTAATTAAACATGTATTTCGTACTTCAAAACAGTCAAAATGAAGTTTTCTGAAGAACGCAAGATGCACGAGTGTTGTTTTCTTCTGTTCACGATTCCCTGACCCCGCAGTAAGCAGATAACAAGGGTACATTCGCACAATGGAGTATTTCCCAGGGGCCATATTTTGGAGGCGCAAGCCGCAAAGGACCCTTGGCCCCAGGGATGGTGGGAAGACCCCTGGTAGACTCATAAACGGTCCGGTCGTCCATTATAAGACATTCCTCTCTAAATGTTCATACATGTCCAGAAATCGGTAGGCTTTTGATGTACCAAACCCCTCTGGGCTGCTGGTCTATAAGTACCAACACCCATTTCCATTCATCCAATGTGGAATGGAGAGCCGGAGAAAATCATGGATAGGCTTACAATCTGCTGTAGCACAAATGCAGCAGAAATTTTGTTGAGAAAGATTTGCAGTTTGCACCAATTCTATCCGTGCACCAATTCTATCCGTGCCAGTGGGTCACGAAATGGTAAACCAGTGGCCATATTCATAAAACCCCGATAAGCTAGTTGGTTGATCAAATTACGATTTCGATGCCCGCTAGGCTTAACTGGTATTCACAAAAGGACGATAGGCTAAATTCGCTATCGTAGTCAAGGCCTGGCCTAGCATGACAACCCATCTGTCTAAATTCCACAAGCATTTGGTATTCCACGACATTGTTGGTCGAAATGCGAACAATTACAACAATAGATCTGCGGTGCCGACTAAATGCATTGAAATCTATCTATGCGGGACGTTCTGAATAGAGCTTTGTTGGACTTACAACAAAGGCGTGAAGTTGAATGACGACCTAACACCCAGCTAATTTTTTCTTGTTCACCAAAGCCAGATAGGACAACTTTTAGCGACACTGGACCACAAATTTAGAGGTACTCTGATGTACCTCTAAATTGCTAGCAAGTAACAATCTGCCCGGTTTTTGTGTGTATATGCGTGTGGCGCGATCGTGAACATGGCAAGGAGAATATTCGAATAAGGGATATTAGAGATTTTGTTTATGATAGCGTGATGTTAGTTCAAAATAGTTCCCCAAGTAGCATACTTTTCCGTGTTTGTCCTAGCATCCTTGTACTTCAGCAATAACATCGTTTATCAGCTTAAATTACATGTTTTTATCTGGAGAGTAATTTGCCTTTATTTGTCCTTTTTGTGACATATTAGCTTACTTTTGCAGTTCGGATTGATTTTATGTGATTTCAATTCTGTTTTGATGAATCTATCTATATAATACTATTTAATGCAATTTCGTTTCTGTTTTCACTGCAATTAAATAGTTTCCCTTGTCATGCTATCATATTATAAGCGTGGCGGAGCTTGATCGTACTGAGGAGGGAGATGATGTATTTGGTTTTACTTCATTGGCTATGAAAACATGTGCTTACGCGTGATCCCTCCCCCCCCCCCCCCCCCCCCCCCCCCGCCCCGAGAAAAAAACATCATTCCTACTCACGCTCATATCTACATTAACACCCTTACATTTAGGAATTATAGCAAGCTTTTTTGTTTTGGACACAAGTTACCGCCCTCCCCCCCCCCCCCCCCCCCCCCCCCTTACTGTATAACGTTGTAGAACACATAACAAACTCAATGAGACGTTTTTATGATTGGAACAATAAGGAACAATTCGTTCATTCACACGTTCCAGTAAACTGCGCTTTTATGCGATGTCAAACAAACTTGCAACAGATGGAATGTTACCATGACTGCCAGGATGAATAAATTAGATCATCCGAGTTGTTAGCTTGTTATCGGTATGGTTAGCAGTGTTTCTTGAATTACGATTTAGCAACCCGCTACGAAGATTTTAAATGGCTATTGTATTACAGGGCTTAGACGCTCGTTGATTGGTCGATATGGTAAGGGCATAGACAGCGCGCAAAGTCTACACACATTACAAAAGACATCCATGCACGTGTGTGTTGTGCACTGGTTTGTGAAAACAAAGGTGATCACCCAATCGAGTTGTGTGAGTTCCCCGCTAGTTATCGTCCAAACTGGCATTTTGGCAAGGAGATAAGGCCTAGCTGACAAATAGGCTATCGGGCTGTTATGAATATGGCCACAGGTCTCGACAGTAGCACTTGCCCGGGGCAGGTACACATTGATGTAGGGCAAGTTAATTTTTCATAAAAGGACTAGTTTGCTTGCCCAATCATACCAAATCGGGCAACCGGCATGGTAACTGATGTTTCTGTTCAACTAAACAAGACTGTAATTCATTACATGTGTGAATCCACCTATTACACAGAAGGCACACGGTAAAATACTGAAGGGATGACAAAAAAGTACACGGTAATATATTGTTTAGATGTTGTCACCTATCACCTGGGTGACGAGGTACTCAGTCAAGTACCGTCTGAGGGGTTAGGGTTAGGGTTAGAGTTAGGGATAGGATCACTGTACAGATTATCCCACCGTGTCCATCAGATTACAGAAGATGTCATCCCTTCAGTATTTTACCGTGTGCCTTTCTTTTTGTTTACGTTGGCTTACTGTGTGCTTTTTGTGAATCGGGTGGTGAATCTCATCATCAATTTAAAACTCTCACTCAGTTATCAAATTAAATGTATGAATGTATGCTTGTTATCAGTTGCGTTTTATTTGATTTATTTGAACCAACGTATTTGAAATCAGGTATAAAACAGGCAAAGTTTATTCAGCGGTTGAAACTTGAAATTAAGAAAGCGTGATGGCAAAGATGAACAATACAATGTTGCTGTCATGACAAGTTCAATTTAAAACTTTTACAGCTTAACATAGACTCAAAATACTGTATTTTCCACTGATACAGATAGTCAATTACTCACATGACATTCTAAAATTCATTGAATTTGCATTAGTTTCTGATGAGGCAAATCAGGAGGTCCTCATAGTCAGGCAACACAAAATCAAAAGGAAAGTCGGATTTTGGGGATCGGGAGCTCTTTAAACTACTAAAAGTAGTACAAGTATCTTGTAGTAGTTTTAGGCAATTATGCTGCAACTGCAAGACTATAGTATTAGGGATTTCGTGATCTAGCAAACGCATGGGCATGATGCATGGCCCCTGGGGTTGAAATTTCTCAAATGTGATCTAGCCGAGTTGAAAATACAGGCAAAGGAAAATTAAACGATTCCAGAGTAAGAAAAATGCAATGAATTTGATGCAGTCTATTGGCCGAGTGGTGCCGCTCATACTCATACTAGTGTAATGTAGTAGTAGTCCAAATACCCCTCCCCCCCCCCTTCTTAGTAAAAAGTAATATTACCCTATCATGCCCCTCTTATATCTTCAGACCATTGACCCTCGGAAATGTAATGTAATCCTAACTAGTGTACCCCCCAAGGTTTTATGGTCATCATGATCCCCCAGACCAGACTTCCGTCTGCTCCCCAATAATGTTGATGATCCCTTTCCCTGGACAAACACCTTTGATGTTCCGTCCCCGAGCACATGGCAGGTGTCCAGTAGTAAATCACCCCTCCCCTTCCCTGAACAACATCCCTTTTGTAAGCCCCTGAATGAAACCACCCCACATGGAATGGATGACCACGTGCACTGGTCAAGAATAAGAAGTATATATTGATGTGTACCCCCTGGTAACAGGGGGATTGCTTGCTCAGACCCTTACTGGACTAGCACATGTTCATATCTATGCTCCTGAAGTATATACTGCGTATATACTATGTGAGACTGGTTTTTGACTCCAAGTTTGGAGTTTGAATAAAGACTTTGGATTACTTCTGAATATATGTCTCAATGGCTGCTTGATTTAATGTACCTCTCAAAGCACTGAACAATAACCGATCCCAACACAACACTAGATCAAGGGCCTTGCCTTGGTGGAGAAAAGTGCAGATCTAAAAATTGTCCGTGCGTGCACAAAGTATGATTCGCCAAACAAACAAAAACACTGCAATGTTTCAGATATCAAACTATACCATGTATTCACTTTTGTTATTGAAAGGACTGTTTGATATTCCAACCACGACAGCATAAATGGTTTTTATGTAAGCTGTGGCCGTTTCATTATACACAGCGCACAAGATATGGGCCTAAATTCAGCTCATTCTCGTGTGTTGAGCGATAATAATCGGTCTATCGAAATGAACTACTGAGCTGAGCGTAGTCGTACTATTCATAGATCTACAATAACAAAAGCGAGAATCAAGTCTTCTAAAATTTAAATTTAAATTTCAAAATTTGAGTCAAATTATCGTGAAAAAAAAACAACAGCAATATACACATATTTTATGAGCAAAATGCAGATATATCGTTTGTTATAAGTTTCGAGTCACATGTTCAGTGCTAACTCTAGAGAAGTTAGTTCAGTGCATTCTCATTCTCGGCAAATCTAATTTCAAAGTCAGCCCTAGGCCTGTCCCTTTTCTGGCCGGGTTCTGCCCCGCCCGGGCCCGGCCAAGTTCCCTGGTAACTACGCCTACTTGTAGCGTGCAGTGCAGTGCATGAGAAATGTGTAGAGAAGAACGAGTATGTCATACAAGAACATCGGTACATTGGCCATCGTAAAATACAATAAAAGTAAAAGTCAGACTACAGTATTTATACAAACCTTATGTTGGATTAGCTGGCCAGATTTGCAGTTTAATTTTTAAGGCGTCATGGTGTTTTGTGTGTCGTTTGTTGCATGCACAAAAGTAACCTACTTATGCAACGTAATGTTGGATCCGGAATTGCAGGGTGATTTTTCAGACGCGTCGCATGCATCCGATCCGATCCGGCATCTATATCATCCGCCATGCGGTATCATTTCCTGCACCATCGTTGACAATTACACTAGGGCGTATTTATACTTACATCCTTTTACCTAAAATATATCGCAACTTTTCCGACGTTTTTTGTTTGCCAAAGGCGTATGTCAACATACATCCTTTTGCCAGACGGATACCGAGCAGAAACCAGCAAGATTTCCACGGACAGGGGCGTATGTATAGATACGCCCTTTTGCCGTACAGAATACGACGATAGTTATGCAATCGGGTACAGAGGGCCCCGATATCTCAGAAACTATAACTCGAGCTCTTCTGAAATTTGGCCCAATGAAAATTTTGACCTCAAAAACCCCAAGTAGGCAATAAAAAAATGGCCTATTTTCGAGAAACGCCTCTTTGCCAGACGACGGCCGAGATGTATATGAGATTTTGAAATAAGGAGGCTTTCTTCCTACCTAGCCCAAACACTATCAAATATGATCATTTTAATTTGTACAACATGTTGTACCTCATTTCGCTTCTGCATATTTTAAATGTTTGTGTACTCCTCACACAATGTTCCTCAATCCAAGTTTGAGCATTCATATCTCTCGTATTACTAAATTATCATTTATGAATGTGGTGTCATTGGAAAGCTTGTATTCTTCCCTTTACATTGATATGACGTTTGCTGTGAATATTTCATCATGGAATGTGCATGACACTCGAACTGGGGCAAAGTTTATTTAGGAGCCAAGATATAGGAAAATAACAGATTTGATTTTTAAATAGTTGTGATATGTCATAGAGGACACCTCTAAGAGCATAAAAACAGTTAAAGTGAACTTCCATACGATAATGAAGTGGTGTGGCAAGATCGGTAGAGCACATGCTTTCTGATCGTGAAACCCCGAGTTTGAACCCTGCCCACTGCCTTTGCCATTCAGCAAGGCATTTAATCCACATTATCTCTACCCAGCTGTATACATGGGTACCTGGTCTGGTGAAAATAAGCTTGGTGCACCCAAAAGGGTTGCCCGCTAGTATGCTCCCCGCGGAGTTGAGAATGTGTACAATATAATTGTGCGGGTCTGAACTGTACCAAATGACCAGCGATAATAATAAGCGCTTTGAGCACCTTATATTAGGTGGATATTGCGCAATATAAATATCCTATTTATTATTATTATTAATGCTGTTTAACGTAAGATGATTATTTTAACATAACATGAATTGTTTCAACTGTTTTTTTTTTCTTTTCAGACAATGCCACTAGCCGCGCAGGTATGATTTTACTTTGTTTGTTACAATATATTTAAATGTTCACTTATGTTCTGCTTTACTGAAAACATTACTGAAACCATGTGTGCAAGACACATGCAGAGCAGTAAACGTATGCCTGCATGCGGAAATTTTACATGAATCTAGCACACAGTACACCAGTAGCCATATTCATAAAATCTGTCAGCTAGGCCTTATCTCCTTGCAAAAATGTCAGGTTGGACGATAACTAACGGAGAACACACGTAACCCGCTTTAGTGATCACCTTTGTATTCCTAGACCAGTGCACAACACACGCGTGCATGAGTATGTCTTTAGTAATGTGTGTAGATTTTGCGTGCTGTCTATGCCCTTACCATATTGACCAATCAACGAGCGTCTAAGCCTTGTAATACAATAGCCATTTGAAATCTTCGTAGCGGGTTGCTAAATTCCCCTCTGATGAAATGGAAGCTCTTTATTACCAATCATGTGAAATAATATGTTTTACTAATACGGGATGATACAAATTTTGCCTGGAGACCGCCTATTAATTAATATATTTGGTAATCAAATCGGTCCGCTGCGGATAGACATCGCCAACGCGGAATCGCGCATACGCTACGTGCATTATTGACAACGTGCGTTCGCTATTGGGGCTTGCCCCCCGCTTGTCTATACTCCAGTCCAGCGCTAGCGGCACGGACAGGTGCGAACATTTATACATTTTACGGGCGGGTATTGAGATTTATTCCGATATTTCTGCATATAACGCATCGTTAGGTTCGGATTTTACCCCACAAGCCCTTTTTAGATCCTTATTCATCAATATTTATCAATTATAAATGTTTTCTGTTACTTTCCCAAAATTGTTTTTTATCTTTAATTACCTGACTTGAATATTTTCCGTGCCATGTTCGCGCTCGCGCTTCACGCAGTGACAAAACCGGCCAGATAGTTACTTGCTAGCAATTTAGAGGTATATCAGAGTACCTCTAAATTTGGTCTAGTTGTTGCTAACATTTGTCCTATCTGGCTTTGGTAAATAAGAACAAATTTGCTGGGTGTTAGGTCGTCATATAACTTCACGAATTTGTTGTAAGTCCAACAAAGCTCTATTCAGAAGGTCCCGCATAAATAGATTTCAATGCATTTAGTCGCCACCGCATATCTATTGTTGTAATTGTTCGCATTTCGAATAACAATGTCGTGGAATACCATATGCCTGTGGAATTTAGACAGATGGGTTGTCATGCTAGGCCAGGCCTTGACTGCGATAGCGAATTTAGCCTATCGGCCTTTTGTGAATACCAGCTAAGCCTAGCGGAAATGGAAATCGTAATTTGATCAACCAACTAGCTTATCGGGGTTGTATGAATATGGTCACAGGTTTCTCGTAGCGAACGGGTGAAATTTTAAATTTTACACTAAAAAGTATTGTATTATACTCGCCAAATTTTTGCTAAATCTATAAACGTTTCTCACCAAGGTTGCGGAAATGTTGTTACACAGTGTATTCTTTTGAAGAGTGGGCATAGTTTCTGTTTTGCTATCACAGGCTCTTTATGGATGCTCTGAGTGGCACCATGATTTTTGTTTGCAGCCGAAACGTGACGTGTTTTTGGACTGACGTTGATTGGTCTAGCTTAATGCGATGTTAACTATTCGTTAAATTACGTATTTTTTATGAAAAATCGGAGCGAACAAAAATACATTGCACTGCTTATAGTTTATCATTTTGAATCAAATTATTTAGTATGTGTTTTATTTGTTTCTACGAGCGCGTACGCGCTCGCAATCCTCCCTAATTGTAATATTTGTGCTACTTTTAATTTAATAGTTATGCTTAGAAATATCATGGTATATATAGATAATAATGATACAGAAAGTCGTGCATTTATTTCCGCCCTAGCGAAGCATAAGCTAGACCACGAGCATTTATTATTCTGATATGAATCACTGTAAAAGCAACTAAATTGGCTTCAGACAGAGAAACAATGCCATCTCGATACTATGTACAGCTCAATTGTTGACAAACTTGCATTTCTTAAAACTGTAACCTGTTAACTATAGAAATACTGGTCTAGGCAGTTCATTCACTGTACAAGCCTTTGTTTTGTACGACAAAGTGGAATGACACTCCTTTCCAAATCAAAGAAAATGAATGTTTGGTACGTAGTTCGGCATCTTCGCAGCTGTTTTGGGGGCATGTTAGAGAAAATCGAACATGCTCGGCACGAATCCTATACAGCAGTGTGCACGTTCACGCTTTCGCCAAAACAATTGTTACCATGGCAACCTCTGACAATTCTGTCAAAAAGCTATGGTATATTAGCTAAATAACCACATTTAGTCATATTTCCACACTTCTCCGTCTCAAATGGTCGTTGGTTAATATCTTCTCTTTTTATATATATACTTTTTGTGGTGACCTGTGATTCCACAAAGACAAAATTGTCTCTTCTTTCAACATGATCATGAATGGATTTTTAGCGTTGAAGTCCAAAAAAACGTCACATCTTTGCTGGGGGTCTGCACAAAAATGTAAACATGGCAGTTTCCATGTTAGTACGGGACGCCGCAAAAAATAATTTGTGTCGTCTCTTTGCGAGATTGGTATGGCCTCATCAGTGGGCCATTTTTTGTGATTTGTATATCAAATTAAAGCTCTAGGTGCTGCAAACGAATTAGCATAGATGAAATGCAATCATTTTGGTTCGCTTTAAGTGTAATCAAACAAAATGTTTACTCGAATAGTAAATTGCTAGCAATATGGTTACCAAAGTGCCTCTTAAAGGGGACCACCAGGCAAATAGCAACTCACAATTATAAGTTTTGACACGGCTGTGTGTGATATAAAATAGATGCTCAAAATTTTGGGTTGTGTAATTCATTCACAATGCAGTTAATTACATGTACCACCACTTAAAGAACCACTATTATATTCACGCGTACGTTTAGAGACAATATATGGTCGATTCCAACGAAAAGTGTACACGGCATGTTCAGACCTATTTTGTACGACTTTTGAAAAAAATCTCTTAACGTTTTTTTGAGCGGTTAAAATCTTAGAATGAAGACTTGATACGAATTGGTTTATGTTTACATGGGAAGTTGTTGCATATGTCAGGAATCATAATATGAGTTCGTGTAAGTAACTGGCAATCATGTCATTTTTGGTGATTTTTTACCCAGTGGTAAATTTTAAGCGTTGCCTTCGAATACATTTTTAGCACTCATAGCCTTATTGAAAAATTCGTCACACGATTGAAAATGTGTGCTCAGCTTAAATCCTCATGTGTCTACTATTCAAATGCATTATCAAAACTCATAGTGTTTTTATTGTATATCCGTCAGAAACGTCAAAAGCTGAAAAGGCCCGTTTGGTTTTAAAAAATGGTATTACCTACGTATACACTTCAGCATGTCGTAGATTCAATATGTAGTTGGATTAGTGAGAGATACCTTAGTAATAGATGGAATAATATATAACGCTAATATGTGCAATGATTTATCATTTTCAAATAATGATTTTAGGAGATATTCAACAAAATGTGTTGCATTCGTAAGTAATTATTAACAAATTCAACGTTACTTACGAATACAAAAATGACATGGGGAGTTTGATTCCTGCGCTGACATTATTTCAAACGGCAATATCACGTAGATATTTTGGCTATTTGAAGAAAATGAGCGTGTTATATTATGAAACTTATTTCCTTGTCATGCATTACAATGTTCATATTTTTGGGGCATTTAGATTACGAGCACACTAGGTTAAAAATGTTACCTTTTTTGCCTAATTTGACATTAAACCATTTTCTCCTCCTTGTTTAACAAGCGTTATCATCATTTTAATAAGTAAATGTATGTGTATGATTCGAAGGCATCCTTTGGCAATAGATTAAAATCAAAATAACGATAGTCAATGCTTTAATAAGTGCAATAATGTGGCATTTCATAATCGGGACACGCTGTATTTGTAGGCAAAATGTACTCGTAGGTAACAAGATAAAAATAAACTTTCGGATATTAAAGCCCATTTGTATGTCACAATCAACATGATAAGTGTGCACTTTCTAGATCATACCAGATGCTTTCATAATCTTGAGTTTCGAATGAAAGTATGATGATTTGTTTTACAAAGTTCCGAATACACACAAATATCGATGTCATCATTCATTTTTTAAATCGGTTAATACAACAAAAAATGTTTAAAAACCACATGCATTTGATGACCCACTATCTGCATCAGGATGATCGACCCATTCGATCCAAAAGCAACTGCAGTTGTTCGAATTGCATTTTGTTTATTTTGTCTATAAAATTTCCTTCTTAAAGCATATATCATGGAGTCTGTGCACTATTATACGTTGACGTATGCTCGATGATTTTGGCGAACAGTTATATACAGCACATAAGTCGACGTAATCGATTACTTTCATTTGTATTCCAATCACACGAGATATTAAATGATTGAATCAGATATGACTCTTTATAAAGTACGTAAAATACCGAAGAACAGACAATTTGACATATTAATAAACTATATAAAGATGGTTAGAATTATATGTAGAAAATGGCACTTCATGTAATATATTGTCTCAAGTTTATTAAATTATTTATCTCACAATACACCCTTACCCCCTCCAAATATTTGAATTGAAAAACCGTATGTTTCGCGGACTTTCGCCTAATTTTCAGCTATACCGTATCCCAACCGTTCTCCTATTACCTCAGATATATACTTTTTGTATCTTGGGTAGATAGAAAATTCGATTATTTGTTTGTAATTTCGCAATTGTGTTTTAGTAATTATATATATATACAAGATGATACAACTTTTTACCATTTTATATATATAATATTGATATCACATATAACAAGAGCATGTACACTGAAATATTGATACTGTTAAACAGGTTACGATTGGTATAAAGCTTGATTTAACGGCCATTTATGTTGTTAAAAGTAAAATAACGGAATTGAAAATAATGACGATGCCGTGTTGTGATGTTTTCATATGTGGCGTTTTATTTTTGTATTAAAATTATTGCATCATTACATAATATGCATAGAAATCTCCAAGAATAACTTCGTTAATAATATTCTTGAGATGTGGCGCATAATAAGATTAGCATTATTATTTGAGCACTTTACAATAATATACTGTAACACACAACACTGGAAGCAATACGAGTTAATCTTAGAAAATTCCAATAAAATTGAAGGGTCCGAATCGAACTAAGTAAGCTATTGGGATATGCAGGATTGGCGAATGTGTTTCATTAATATTCAATCTCTTAAGAAAATGACAAGACCGCTGTATGAATTATTTTTAGGAATCTCAAATGATCCTATATTGCATTTATCAAACAGATGATATATTACCACTCATCGTTTGCATGTTTGCGCAATCGTTCAAATGGGGGTTTGTCATCCATACAGTTTATCGTAACTTCTATTTAATGTGCATGCTGATGTACACCTTATACAATGATTCACCCAAATATAAATACAAATATATGCCCTCTCTTTCTCAAATTCGTGTTTTTATGAACAGATAATATTTACAGATTATAGGTATAGAAGTTGTTTTTCGTATACTAGTCCAATTACAGTAATTAACTTTGCCTACTACAGGTATCTTGAAATATGTAAACAAAATTATGTTACCTACGAACACACTAGAATATTCCTTTCTGTATTACCTAAATGTGTCGTTTCCCTAGAAATTCGAGATTAAATATTTTCTGACAAAATGTGTGCAATATCAAAGATGTGGATACTATCAATCAACATAACGAATTCAAATAGTCAGGTTTAAGATGGTCAAATGTTCACATTGAATATATATTTTGTTTTGAGGACACCACTTATAGTGCCACTGTAAATGTTTAAGAAGTCTTTTTCACCCAACTGATTGTAAGAACATTAATTTTGTGTGATAGTATCTCACTTAGAACTGACAAGGGACCCCCCTATTTCGTGACAGTCACTGTGAATGAAAGGTTTTCGTTAACTACGTATGAAGTAAATTACATGTCGCCTACGAATACTTATTTCCACGTACATTGTATACGTGTCATTTTTTTTTGCGCACAGCCCTAAATTTTATATTTTCGGAAAGGGTACTTCCCACTCTTTACAATAGTGGAAAATAGTTCTGATTCACATTTTATTAAAGAAATTATGAAAAGTGATACAACCTCATGTTTTAAGACAGGATGAAATAAAAGCAAATGTTTGCATGAAGCAGATTGATTTGGAGTCCCAGAATTACATTTGTTAAGTAATTCATCTGCATTCGTAAGTAACGTTAGGAAATGTACTATTAACTTCTCAATGCCATTACGTGGCCGTTCGGAGAGATTTGTGATGGCACTTTTGTCTGGTTATGGTTGACATGTCTACTTAACATGTGCAAAATGATTAAACAAACAAAGCAGTTTGAAATTCGGACCTAAAAATCTGGCCGTGTACACTTTTTGTTGGAATCGACCATATATAATTACGGACGATGCATTCGTCCTGCCCAAAACACAATCTTCGTATGCAGACTCCTGAACACATATTGTAATACACTATCAAAACACTAGTAAAATGTTAATGTATTAAAACTGGTTGGTTAAAATAAATAACCTACTTAGTTAAAGTGACATGGTTGGTTGAGCATGGTGTGTGTTAAAGATTGTTCCGAATACGTTGGTCAATGATAATGTGGAATTGCCGCAATTCGAAGTTGGTTAAAAGCTTTGAACATGTGACATGAAATTAGCCAATGAGAAACAAGGAATCGCAGCAATATTATTTTGGCTAGAATTAAGCATCATGGGAGCTGTAGCAGAAAGGCTCATGCAGGTGAATGTTGAATTCCTCATTAAAGTGTGTGCAGGTAAGCCAAACAAATATTAACCATACCTGTCTACTAATTTATTGCTATAGTACATTTTAAACCGTTAACATTTCTACAATATTTCTAATAATATGTTAAAATAGCCGTGAAGTGACCGCAAATTCCCTTATTAGTCAAGGAGCTCGAAAATTCCCGTGTGATTTTTGGTATGAAAGCAAGCCACCTATTCAAATGTCTGAAGGGCACCCCAAATAAAAAGTAAAACAAACATGATTGCACTCTGAAATGTTGTCCAGGTGGCCAGCAGAGGGCACCCTTTAACCGTACAAAATTCCGGGCTATTTCAGGTCTTTTTTCGGTAGGGGGTCATTATGGCCCCTTTAAGATCTCGGCCTTGAAATGCCTAATCGTCGCGAAAACTTGCATGCATTTCAAGTAAGATGTAAACAATACCATGTTATCTTTGGTTTCTTCGAAAATTTCTCTAATTTGCATATTTATGGTAATTTATGCAAAAAAGGCAATAAAACTCACATTTCCCCCCATAAATCATATTATTCTACATAATTAAACATTGGTTTTCATAACATATATTCTTTAGAATAGTAATACAAAAAAAAAACAATTGGAAGAGCCTGGTTATTTTTTATGTTTTCGACTTGTTTTTATAATTAGGCACAGCATAACACACAAATCTACTGATACATTTGGATTTGGATGCTTATTTTTCTTAAATTGCATCACCTAATAGTCAAAATCACGTATACCAAAAAGTTAATGATTCAGGTATTTTTTATTTAGTTTTTAAAAGAAAAATTACTTCATAAAAAGAAAACGCACACTGTTATGCAAGGATAAAATGGTTACTAAGGAAAATGATGTTGCTAGGCAACGCATTTCGATTGATATTTACTTTAAAATTATGCCTGATCGTTAGAATGGGTTTTGTCTTTCCATTAGAGGTCTCTCAATCATTAGAAAACGAGTATTTATTGTAAAAAGTAATATGGAATGTGTAAATAACGAATAATTTGTAATCTAGTTTTTGTTCTTCTTGAAAAATGGGCGTGGTCTATTCAGTGCTGGTTTCCATGGTGATGCTACAATTTGCGGCAATTTTAATGGTCATTGTCAAAAACTTGAGAAAATTTCCTTTAAAATTAGACATGTTGTTGCTTTATTCCAGCCGGGTGCATTAAAGTACAAGAAAGAAGCCACTTTTTGGCCTCTCGCCGCTCACCTAAATATCCCTTGGCTCGATTAAGAATAATGGAAAACCAATGTTTAATTATGGAGAATATATGATTTATGGCCAAAAATGTGAAATGTATTACCTTTTTTGCATAAATCACCATAAATATGCAAATTAGAGAATTTTCGAAAAACAAAACAAAAAAACATGGTATTGTGTACATCTTACTTGAAAGGCATGCAAGTTTTCGCGACGATTGGGCATTTCAAGGCCGAAATCTTAAGGGAGCCCTAATGACCCCTACCGAAAAAAAGACCTGAAATAGCCCGGATTTTTGTACGGTTAAAGGGTGCCCTCTGCTGGCCACCGGTACAATATTTCAGATTGCAATCATGTTTTTTATTGTTATTTGCGGTGCCCTTGAGACATTTGAATAGGTGGCTTGCTTTCATACCAAAAAACCCACGGGACTTTATTTCGCTGAACATGCTCCTTGACTATTTGCAGCCTCGGGCAAATTCCCAATGATTGATGCATGCATGCAGCGCGCGGCGCTGCCAGCCGGACACGTCATGACCAGGCAGGAATCGGCAGTTACAATGGCTTAATTTATTCCCTGATTTTGATTGGGATCTTAAAGTGATGCCTGTAAAGTGTCTAACTTCTCGAAAAATACTTGGAGCTTCCTCGTTTCTCTTCTGCCGTGTTGTTTAGCTTATGGTAAAAGAAGAATAAAATAGGGTTAGATTAGTTCAAATGTCCCTTTGGTATGAAGATAATTATAATTGAAAATCATTTGAAAAGCGTTGATCAACAGTTTTGATAAAAAAAAGTACAATAGTCGTAACTAAACGCGTCCGGATGCAGCACTCGTTGGAACATTCCGGAGATTGAACTTTGAACCCAGCGAGCGCAAATTCCATGAATTCTGTACTACATCTGTAAACATACGCGGGTGCGAATATCTCAAAGGGACGATTATTACTGTGACAAATGTATGGCACACCTCAGTATTCGGTCATAAAATATGAACCCAATATTCAATTTGTTCGCTAGGTAAACAGTGTTCGTTTTCTTTCACAAATCTTTCAATTGTATTTTACAATGATATTGATATAGGATTGAAGTCTCAAATGTCATTTTGTGCAATATCTGACACTTTACAGGTATCACTTTAAGTGTACAGTATATTCATGTTGTAGGATTGCTAAACCACATGTATCCCTTGTTTTTTTTTGCAAAATGATCTTTCACTTTAACAACATAGGAATAATTTTCTCACCTTACGATTCAATACTTTTCTAAATAGTGTGGGACTGTTAACGGTTTAAAATGCATTATACAATTATATCAGTATAATGGTGTTGTAAATAATCGTTTGGCTCACCTGCAAACAAGTGTAGGTTGGTAAATAAAATTACCCAACAGTTGTTTACATAAATGAAAAAAAAAAACAACAGTGTTGGTAACTTTTATGAACCAACCCGGATTAGTTTAAGCTATTTATAAAATAACTAAATTAAGTTTTAATAAATAGTTGTTTATAAATGTAACCACCGAAGGTTGATTTAACATAATACACAAATAATTAGTTGAAGTTGTAATACATAGTTGGTTAAACTTGTAACCAACTAGGGTGGTTCATCTTTTTAACCAATAGTTATAGGAGGTTCACCTGGAAAGCACGTGTTGGTTAAAGGGATAGTTGAGTTTTGGTAGAGAGGGCGCTACACCTAATAATTATTTTGTGAGATAATGAAAAACGTAGTGTAAAATTTGACAGAGCATAATATTTTAGTGACAGAATAAACTTTATTTGATCAAAATCGGTTCAGAAACGGCTGAAATATCCACACACGTAACCATTTGTAATAAATGTGGGCCCCCACAAATATTAGCTAATTTTGAACCAACCGTTAACATTTTTTTTAAACTGCTTCCTCTTTTCAAACATTTTCAAAAGAAGTTTTTTAATAGTTGTTGATTATCTCTCTATCTAATCAATATGTTTACGAACCTTCACATGCACATATTGTTATTTCAAATGGTTTTAACCAATGTGTTCTTAGAGAGCGCCATATTGAGTGTGAACGCCTCTGTTTGAGTGATAAAAGGCTTTTAACTCAGTCGTTAGAGATTTTGAATTCCTTTCAAGCACGGTTATATAGTTATAACTATTAGTTTGTAATGTAATGGTGCAAGTTTTGGTTGGTAAATATTGTTTACTATCATTGTTCTTTTTATTATTAAATGTATTTGTAGTAGAAGTATTAGTAGTATTATCATCATTATGATTTTGATTATGCAATTCACACAAATGTAATTTGAAAACATAATTTTTGGGGGTGTCTGTACCATCGATATACTATCGACGGTCTGTGTATGAATGGTTCCATGACATATGCTCGGTCGACATATGCTCCGCCGACATTTGCTCCGAAAAATGCGACAAATGCTCCGCGACAAAAGGTCCGCGATATTTGCTCCGTCGACATTTGCTCCGTCGACGATTGCTCCGCCGACAAATGCTCCGCCGACATTTGCTCCGCCGACAAATGCTCCACCGTCATTTGGTCCGCCGACAAATGCTCCTCCAACAATTGCTCCGCCGACAATTGCTCCTCCGACATTTGCTCCGTCGTCATTTGCTCTGCCAACAAATGCTCCGCGACATTTGCTCCGCCGACATTTGCTCCGTCGACAAATGCTCCACCGACATTTGCTCCGCCGACAAATGCTCCGCCAACATTTGCTCCGCAGACAATTGCTACTCCGACATTTGCTCCGCCTTCATTTGCTCTGCCGACAAATGCTCCGCGACATTTGCTCAGCCGACAATTGCTCCGCAGACAAATGCTTCGAAGATGCGACAATTGCTCCGCCGACAATTGCACCGCTAACGTTTACTCCGCCAACATTAGCTACGTCGACTCGACAATTGCTCCGCCGGTAAAGACGACATTTTGTTAGTATCCGGGGGGGGGGGGGGGGGGGGCTCAAAGCACTGGTAGCGGAATGTTACTATGGTAACTGTCAGCGAATGACAAATCGTCAGAGCCGACAAGTGTCATGAAATGCCCCCATTGTCTCAATCTTCAAATTTCCTGAAGCTGATATCTCATGTCTTGCTCCCTCTTACAAACCCTTTCCACGTGTAATCATAACGATTTTGTCACGGTACCCAATACCCTTACAGATTATGCATGCAGCATTATAGAATATAGTAATTGCGATTAAAAATACTCCCTTTGTATATATATTTATATATATATATATGTGTATGTGGTGTGTGTGTGTGTGTGTGTGTGTGTGTGTGTGTGTGTGTGTGTGTGTGTGTGTGTGTGTGTGTGTGTGTGTGTGTGTGTGTGTGTGCGTGTGTGTGTGTGTGTGTGTGTGTGAACTTCGGGAGGGGCGGATCGCGGGGGGGGGGGGGGGAAGGGGGGGCACTCGAGTTAATTTTTGACGGGGGTGTGCCGCACGGGACTCTGAAATGGGGGTCTGAAGAGCTAACTACAAGCACAAAATATACGGTCTTTGGAGCTACAAAATCCCTGAAACGCCAAAAATATAGGGTCTTTGGAGTTAGAAAATCCCTGGTACGCCAAAAATATAGGGTCTTTGGAGCTACAAATCCCTGAAAGGAGAGTTGAGGGGTCTAAGGAGCAGACTAAAACTACAAAATACATATACTCGGAGATTTCAAATACCTACGGAAACCCTCAAAAAGGCTCAAATTGTTGCCTAAGGAGCCGAACTAGAAGAAGAATAATGGATTTAACGCTACTTAAATACAAAGCCAAGCCATTCCGGGGGTCTATGGAGCCGAACTCGAAGAAGAATATTGGATTGTCGCTACCCCCCCCCCCCCCCCCCTCCCCCTTTGGCCCCAGAATAGCTGTTTTGGGGGTTTGAACCCCCCTCCCCCCTCTCCCCCTTTAAAAATGTTGACCGGTCTCGAGTTGTTGATGATCTCTCTATCAAATCATCATTCCAATAAAACACCACATGCATAATTTTGTATGAAAATGGTTGAAACCAATGCCTTTTTAGAAAAGCGCACTCTTCTGTTTAAATGGCTCTTTTTGAATGATAACAGGCGTTTTACTAAGACGTTTGTAATTTTGTATACCTTTCGAGCATGGTGTAGTTATAACCATAAGTTTATCAAGTAACTGTCCAGGGTTTGTTACTGAAGTTCAGACTTACCAAAACTGTACTACCCCTTTAAATAAAGATCACATCGTCCAGAAGACAATCTATTCTTCACATATTAACAATAAAATTTATCACATATTGCTTTTCATGGAATATGACGTCATAGTCACTAAAGTGGTGAAGTGTCCATCTTACCTCACTGTGGAGGAAAAGGGACCCCTCAATTCCTTAAATTATTGAATTTCAATTTTCTGCTACTTTCTGCCAATCCTTCCGTTTATAAAGATGCAAAATGCATTGGAAGTTTGTGCTTTTCTGTTGGACTTTAAGGCAGCCTTAATCGTTTACGGGGTGGGGGTGTCACAAATTGGCCCCTCGTTGTTCAGTGAACGATGAACAAATCTAAACAAAATAGGAACTCCGAAAAATTAACAGTGGGTGCAAATAACGTTCTTTGAATTCTGA
Source organism: Echinarachnius parma (assembly GCA_037951105.1). Lineage (NCBI taxonomy): Eukaryota > Metazoa > Echinodermata > Echinoidea > Clypeasteroida > Echinarachniidae > Echinarachnius > Echinarachnius parma. The sequence continues at coordinate 78,491 of JBAMJV010002681.1, forward strand.
TAAAACGTGGATAAATTTTAAACTCATGCGGAGCAATTTCTTGATTCATAAAGAGTCTGAGTAATACAAATGCAGTGATAATAAAGACTTTTCTTTTTTCTATTCATTTTCGATCTTAACACCAGTATCATGCCCTTCGTTTGATGATGGCTTGTATACTATTCATCACAGCATTTTCCGATACTATGAGGGTCCGTGGTTCGACTCCAGTCGAACCCCAATGTAACATCAAAAACTAAAGCCAGTGTCGTGTGTTATTGCGCCTCCCCTTCTGCTACTAGATGGGCAATTCCACGCCAAATGAGCCAAAAGTGGAAAAAATCAAATGAGGATTATTTCTGATCTTGTTTATTTTTCCTGGATTATTTTTTCATAAATCATGATCACATAATGATATCTTTCAGTTTACATGATTAAAAAAAATATTTGGCGTCTCCTGATAGGAGAAACATACACCATACATGAACCCATACACACGGGACTACACAGTGCCTATTTCTAGATTTTCTTCGTTTTTTGCATTCCTTTCTATTATTTTTCTGTTTTAAGGTACCAAATTGGATGATTGGATATCACAATATGTGTTCACATTAAAATTTCAATTTTTTGAGAGCCCTAAAGTATATTTTGTTTAAATCAAAAACTCTGTCCTTTCCGTTACTGTTACCGAACAGTGAAGATATTAACTTCTTGTAAGTAATATACCAATAGACATATTTTTTCAAATAAATGTTGTAATACTCTTTGAACATTAGGATATGGACTATGAGCCAATATAACATGCTAGCATTTGATACTTCACAGAGATTGGATTATAACTAAAGAACTTGAAAAATCCATGTCCATTTTGCTGTCCTTCCGTTACCGGCCTCATTAGTGTCCATATCTAATAAACGTAATGAAAAAAAAAAAAAAAAAATATGAAATCAAAGGTGTCCCACCAAGAGTCTCAGAAATGTTATTTACAATGATGAATCATAAGCAGGATCCTGGAATTATTTGGTTAAATTTCAAAAAGTGCGTCTGAATGTCCTTCCGTTACCGTGGAATTGCCCAGATGCAAGCTGCAGGGTCACGCATCCTCACAACACTGGGCTTGACTGTCCCCCTCCCCTTCCCACCCGCACCATGTATAAAGAAACGTGAAACAAATAAACCAGCCAATAAAATATTTGAATGAATCGATGGTTACTGAATCGATTGTACACCAATTTCACAAGAGATTCACATAACATATAAAAGCGCACTTCATACCAAAGGTACTTGAGAATTCATTCAAGAGTTTGATCTTCAGCGGAGTAAATGTCGGTGGAACAATAATGGATGAGGAACATATGTTGTTTTTTAACCATTTGAAGTACTGTTATCTTCAGAGCATATATTTCTGCGGAGCAATTGTCGGCTAAGCAATTGTCGCATATTCGAAGCATTTTCGTTGGAGCAATTGTCGCATCTTTGGAGCATTTGTCGGCGGAGTAATTGTCGGCGGAGCAAATGTCGGCGAAGCAATTGTCGGCGGAGCAAATGTCGGCGGAGCAATTGTCGCATCTTCGGAGCATTTGTCGGAGGAGCAATTGTCGGCGGAGCAAATGTTGGCGGAGCATTTGTCCCATCTTCGGAGCATTTGTCGGAGGATCAATTGTCGGCGGAGCAAATGTCGGCGGAGCATTTGTCGGCGGAGCATTTGTCGGCGGAGCAAATGTCGGTGGAGCATTTGTCGGCGGAGCAACTGTCGACGGAACATTTGTCGGAAGAGCAATTGTCGGCGGAGCAAATGTAGGCGGAGGTAATATCGCGGAGCATTTGTCACATTTTTCGGAGCAATTGTCGGCGGAGCATTATGTCGTGTCACCATATGAATATAGTGGTTTTGCGACCGTTTTTTTTTTTGGGGGGGTGGGGGGTGGGGAGAGGGGTGCACATTGGGAACGTGTCGCCGAGATTTGGGACTACAACATTTTATATTTACGGGAAATCTGTGTTCATAATGCATACATAGGGTGTGTGTACGTCCCCATTCATTAGAGCCTCATATAAGTTTTATCCCGCCAAGCCACGAGAACTTCGTTGAGTTGAGCCTCCCCCAAATGTATTTTTTGCCCGGACATGCCATTTTAACTTGTGACATCATTTTACCGATGACCCACAACGATGACTTGTTGGACATACGCTTTAGAGAGAGAAAGGGGCCAATCATCAAAGGTCCTGCTAATCATTATTTGTACTCTAAAATGATTCATTACGCGCAAAAACAGGAGAACTAATGAAGTTGGATCTATGACAAAATATTCCAACAATAATTATGAGCAACAGTTTCCATGTTTTATAAATGCCTATACATACGAATGAGAGAGATCAGATCTTGTTGTCATTAGTTTATATTTAAAATTATTTGCTCTGGCTCCATCCTTCGCCCCCCCCCCCCCCCCCCCCCCCCCCTCCACCACTCCCCACTTAGAAGACCCAGGCCTGTACGTCCTCTGTACACCGGTATTGTTTGGGCATCCGTGACATTTGTTGTATCTTGTATCGTCATATTTTACAGCTGTTATTAAAGGGTAGTATAGTTTTGCTAAGGCTGAACTTAAAGGTAAAGGTCAGTTTTGGATACGCCTCCCTCTCAAAAAAATGAAATGGAAGCTCTTATTACCAATAATGTGAACGAATATAATTACTGTATACTAATATACGATGATCCAAATTTGGCCAAAAAACCGCCTACTACTTGATATATTTGCAAAATTATATATCTATTCCAATGAGATATCGCCAACGAAGAATCGCCCATACGCTACGTGTATTACGACCACGCGGTTTTCTTCCGATATTTCTGTATTTAACGATGCTTAGATTTTACCAAACAAGCCGTATTTCAATACATATTCAACAATAATGATCAATATAGATGTATTCGGCTACTTTCCCGAAACTGGACTTGGGCTTTAAGTAACCAAACCTAGACAGTAACATTATAAACTAATGGTTATTACTCCACCATGATCGAATGTATACAACATTACAAACGACTAAGTAAAAAGCCCGTTATCATTCAAAAAGGGCTATTCGAACACAAGAGGGCGCTTTTTAAAAAAAGGCATTGGTTTCCACCATTTTCATACAAAATTAGGTATGTGATGTTTTATTGAAACATTGATAAATAGAGAGATCATCAACAAATATTTAAAAGACAATTTTTTAATTTTTTTGAAAAAATGAAAGCATTTTTTCAATATTTTGAAAAAAATCATCTTATTATTTGGGTCCCACATAATTATAAGGTCAGATATATTGTTTGATATTTTAGGCGTTTCTGGGTCGATTTTGACTAAATAAAGGTAATTCTGCCATTAAAATTGCATGTTCTCTCAAATTCGACACTCAGTTTTTCATTACCTCACAACAAAATTGCGATGTGCAGTGCCCTCTCTACCAAAACTAATCTACCACTTTAATAATTATAATACAACATATGAAATGGTATTGTATTACGGTTGGGTGGTTGTTTTTTTATTTCCGTATAAAAAGTCAACATCATTACAATACATGCAAATTCAAATTGTACAAATCATACATAAATATACTATAAGTGATAAGAAATGCGGCTGGATATCCCATATTCATCTGTGGGGCATTATACCATTATACCATTATTCCATGGGGACCAGATCAAAGATAAGGGGAAGAAGTATACCTTACGATTTGACGCTTGGAGAAGTGATTAAACGAAACCAGCCTACTACTCTTCAAAATAGTCTGGATAATATTTCATATTGGTGCCAACAAAATGATGTATTGCCTAAACCTTCCAAATGTAACTTACTCTGTATAAATTTCCTCCGACAGATGAACCCACGCACTGATATAACATTGAATGAAATTCCATTGAATGTTGTTTCTCACTTTAAGTTGTTAGGAGTCACAATTCAAAATGATTTGAAGTGGAACTTGCATGTTCAAGAAATAGTTTCTAAAGCATCTCGAAGATTATACAGTGCGAGTCAAAAAAAAAAACGAAACCGGACTTTGATAGCTTATAAATTCAAAATTACAAACAAATATATGTTGGTACTGGTATCATATTAAAGCTTCGGAAATCGCCTTTAAAATGATACATCACACATTTTGATCACTTTACGCATCATCGAGCGCGACTTTATTATCCAAAGTCATGCAAAAACTACCCGTGTCCAAGTTTGCCGTCGTCTTGTTCTAAACACACAAAAAAAGTAAGTCCCCCCTAATCAAATAGCATAACTTTTTAACGAAAAGGTTTTGAGCAAAATAACTTGGCAGGATTGTTTATGCATTTATTGAATAACTTATGTGCGAAAAGGAAATTGTTCCGTCGAGTCATGCATGAGTGAGCACACATTAAAGGCAAAATTGTCACTTTTTGACTATTGTGACTTTCAAAAAGTGACAATTTTGCCTGTTATGTGTGCTCACTCATGCATGACATGGCGGATCTCATTTTCACAGAGAAGTTAGTCAATCAGTGTAGGAACAATCCTGCCAAGTTATTTTGCTCAAAACCTTTTCGATTTTACGCTATTTTGATTAGAGGGGACTTAGGTTTTTTGTTGTGTTTATCATGAATGAATGCGTCTGTTTACGTTTTTTTCAATTGAACATTTCAAGAATATCCTTTGGTGAATCACAACAAAATATCAGGTGGTTGCCAGTGTTTTCATGTTTATCAGGGTGAAAGGGGATCACACACTGTCCTCACAGCAGCAACCACATTGTTTGGATGCAGGGGCCCCTGAAGAGGACATGCAGGATGAAGTTATCTTTGAAAATCAAACAACAGATGCAACCATTCACAAAACAAGAACACTGCAAACTTGGACACGGGTAGTTTTTGCATGCCTTTGGATAACTAGGTCGCGTTCGGTGAAGCGTGAAGTGATCAGAGTGCATGATATATAATTTTAAAGGAAATTCCCCAAACTTTAACATGATACCAATATCAACATATATACTTTTAGATTTGTGGATTTATAAGCTATCAAAGTCCGGTTTCGTTTTTTTTTACTCGCACTGTATACTCTCTGTATTCTTAGGAGGTCAAAAACACCTATTACGGATATGGTGACCGTCTATACATGCTACATTAGACCCATTTTAGAGTATGCCTGTCCAGTTTGGCTTACCTTAATTACTGATGCTCAAACCAACGCAATTGAGTTTGTTCAAAAACGAGCACTCAGAATTATATTGGGTAGAGACTACACATCATACAATGTAGCGTTGTCTATCTGTAAGCTACCATCACTCTCTTTACGTAGAAACAAATTGTTGATTAATTTTGGCACAAAAATGTTGCAATCTCCAAAACATAGGCACTTACTCCCTCCAACCAAAGCTAGTTCATGTACAAGACAATTACGAAACATGTCGGGATTGTGTACAATTAAATGTAACACAGAAAGATATCGTAAATCAACTATCCCCTATTTGGCACGAACATTAAAACCATGAATTTGGTTGGATTGTGTTTTGTTAGTAATGATTTGCATTGCTTGGTATAATTTAATTAAGTTATTTGTGTTGAATTGAATTTAAAAGAGTTTATTAATTAAATAGTTGGCAGCCAAAGGCTGAATTGTACATTTGATACATTTGTAAAGTGCATGATACATGTTAAAAGTTGTAAAGTTTAAAAAGTAATGATTATTATGCAAACAGCAACATACACAATTGTACATAAGAAAAGAAAATGATTATACAAAAATTGAATTGTATTATTGTCTAAAATATGAACAAGGTAATGAAGAGCACTATTTTCTTTTTAATTGGTAACCAATCATTAAAAACAGGGTGTTTTCTAAAGATATTATATAAACTGTTCACAAAGTTTTTTTTTTTTGCTTCCAATGTAGTTAAATTGCAAAATGAAAGAGCAAAAGTGGCATATGTTATATAGTCACCTCCCAATAGTATTCTGAGGACTCTCTTTAGAATTCGTTCTAGATTTAATATTTGCTCTTGAGTAATATTTTCATTCCAAACCGGGACGCAATAATTAAGTACTGGTCTTACGTATCCCATGTATAGTTAAACGTTCATTAAGATGATAATATTGTAGACTTAGATTGTTTCTTTATTTATGTAATATGACACATACTCATAAACTTGCAGTTTTGTACCTTGAAATTTGGTAAAATATTGATATTAAACTTGTAATACGTACATAATTATTCATTTTTAAATTATGCTTAATTAATTTTAATTGAAATATCAATATGATTAGAATAGTCTTGCTCTCATATAATAATGATTTCACAATAGGTATTCAGCTGATAGGTATAAATGATAAATATATTATAATTAATTAATTGCTTGGTGATTAATAACTTAGAACAGTTTTAATTATGAATCACTTTATATTACCTATATAGTTATAAATTGCTGTATACAATTCATTGTTGTAATTGTGGTTGATTAGCAATTATGCACAATGATCTGATATTAGTTCTTTGTGTAGTGTAGCTTTGTTTATTTTATAGTGATTTACTTATGTAAATTTTGTACTTAACATTAATGTTCCAATTCATTCAAATTCGAATGTAACAATTGCTATATTGTATTGTTTATACTATGTATGTTTTGATGTTCAATGTACACTGATCCTTTCAGCACTGCTGCTGATCAGTTTGAAATGTATACCAAAATAAATAAATAAATAAATTACACTTGAAATACCTAACTGAGAAAAATATATGTATAACAATAATAATAATTAAACAACATACACACATAGACACACACACACAAACAAAATGATATATGTGTAACTAACGATAATTTAACACATCACACCAAATGAATGTATCGAAATAAATGAATATAAACTTTTTAAAAAAGGATGAGAATATATATTTTACATTGCAAATGTAAAATGCTGTTTAAATCCGTATAAAATTGTTGTATTACAAACGATCGGATGTAATTCATTAAAGAGACTATTATCGTCTATAAAACAATTATATTTTACAATAATTACTTCGGGGTTACGGATGAGCTACATTTTAACCTGCACGTAACTAGTTCTCATTCCTTTTCCATTCTAAATTATTGTATTCCCGTATACTTTGGAGTAAAATCATGTAAAGTAAGAATTATCATTACATGCAGATGATTTCTTCGGCGATTTTCTAATGTTTTTTTAATTTAATCTATTTATTTTCAAAATGATTCTTCCAGGCCTATTTCGATTTGTTTGCACTTGATTGCGCAATGTTTGAGAGGCTGACAACCAAACAATGTCAGCATAAACAAAATGATGCAAATTGATACTTTTATATAAGAAATGAATTAAGCGACTTGAACAAGAAACCATTCCCCCTTTTTTTGTGCATACAAGAACAGCCGTCCGGACGCGATAACGAACATTGTGTATTGGAAGCAACCAAACACAATTTACTCGAATTTTCACCAGTAATTAAAAGTGATGGCCTCAACGAATTAATGGCGTTTCCGAATAAGTAGTCAGCTGGTGTTGATGGCATCTCAATCGAAATATTACACAAATCAGCCGATGCAATCATAAAGCCATTAGAATACATCATTAATATGTCGATTGTATATCAGGAGGTTCCTGCAAAATGGAAAGTAGCCAAAATGAAATCATTATATATAAACAAGCGGAAAAGCTCATTACCCATAATTATAGACCCATATCATTATTAATATGTGCTTCGAAAATTCTTGAAATAATCAATAGATGCAGATTCCCATTCATCCAGTCGAAGTAGATATTTCAAATTTTATGTTTCAAACATCTGGACAGACTTGCTTGTAATCGTAAGTGCGACGCGACGTTTCGCCGAGAACTCTCAGCTGCATCTGGCAACCGCCAAATTGGAGGGTGGTCTTCATATGGCTGTGTAAGGAACCGGGAAAACGTCAGTCACGCACTGGTGCGTCGGTGCGTGACAAACGGCTCGGAATCTCTCGGACGGCCCTATCCCAGGCGTGGGATAAGTAGAATCGGAGCCCCCCCCTTCTTGTTCAGCTTCGGCTGCTCTACTCTCTCCCGAATCGCTTCCTTGACTCCCCGTTCAAACCATCTGCCTTCTTTGTCCAAAATCACAACTTCTTTTGTGTCAAAGGAGTGATTTAAAGGAATTAATACAAACCAGAATCGGCGGTCTTCACGCATTTAAAGGAAGCAAATCACTCCTTTGACACAAAATAAGTTGTGATTTTGGACAAAGAAGGCAGACGGTTTGAACGGGGAGTCAAGGAAGCGATTTAGGAGAGAGTAGAGAAGGAGGGGGGACTTCGATTCTACTTATCCCACGACTGGGATAGGGCCGTCCGAGAGATTCCGAGCCGTTTGTCACGCAACGACGAACCAGTACCTGACTGACGTTTTCCTGGTTCCTACACGGCTATAAAGACCATTCTCCAATTTTACGGGTTGCCAGATGAAATTGAGAGTTCTCGGCGAAACGTCGCACTTACGATTACAAGTAAGTCTCTCCAGATTTTGTAATATTATAAAATTTGAAACATCTTGAAAGAATCATACAGAATCAATTTTGAATCACTTACATTTATATGAACTTCTTTCTCCACATCAATGAGGTTTAAGGAAAACACACTCTACAGTCAGCGCTCTTGTTAAAGTAACAGATGACTGGCTTAAAGCCATGGGTGAAAGCGTTTATAACGGTGTTGTGTATGCAGATCTTCAAAAATCATTTGATATGGTAGATCATCAATGTCTATTGAAAAAGTTGTCTTTGGGTCTTGCTGACAATACGCTACAATGGTTTAGAAGCTACTTGTCTGAAAAGATTATACTGACCTCGATTATTGACACTTTATCAGATGTTGTACCATTGACACAAGGAGTACCGCAGGGCTCACTTCTAGGACCCTGAGTATTTGTTATATTTATAAATGATTTTCATTGTTTGATAAATGTAGCACCCATTTGTACGCTGGTGAAACAGCAATGTATTTTTCTGATAATGATCCTAAACTCGTACAATAAATTTTAACTCAGGAATCACTTTGGATACGTGGATCAAACGCAACAAATTTAAAATGAAATATCATACAAATGACTGTATGCTAATTGCATCACGATTCATGTTAAATAAATGAGATAAATTAAAATTTAAAAAATGTGATTATATAATTGGACAAGTACAAACCACTAAATTCCTTGGATTAATTATTGCTAGTGAGCTGAAATGGGATGAACACATTATGGTTCCTTTATTAGATCTCTTAAGACATTTCTTAGACATTATCTAGTTTGGTTTGGATTTTTAATAGTATAATTTTACCCCGTTTTAATTATTCTGACATAATAAGATGTCAGCCTCTCAAACAATCAAGTGCAAACAATTCAAAATAGGGCTGGGAGAATAATTTTGAAAATAAATCAATTTTTACATGTCTCGACTGAAGAGGATCACGATAGATTATTAAAATTGGAAAACATTAGAAAATCGCCGAATAAATCATATGCTTGTAATGATGCATACAATTTTATAGGGTTTTACTCCAAAGTATATGGGAATAAATTTAGCATGGAAAAATAATGCGTACCATTTACGTGCAGGTTGATTTAGGTCTTCCGAAACCCCGAACAAATTATTGTAAAAAAAAAAAATTCTTGTGTTATTTTTTTGTTAGTTACAAAGATATAATTTGTTTGTGTGTGTATGTTGTACTATTATTATTATTGTTATACATATATTTTTCTCGGTAAGGTCTTTCAAGTGTAAGGAATACTTCTTCCCCTTATCTTTGATCTGGTCCCCATGGAAGACCAGCAGTGGGGTATAATGCCAAACAGCTGATAACGAGCTATCCAGCCGTATCTTATCACTTATATTATTCTTTATTTATGTATGAATTGTTAAATTATTATATTTGTATATTTTAATGTGCATGTATAGTTATGATGTTGACTTTGTATACGGAAATAAAAACCACCAACCAACCAACCAATCGTAATAAAATACCATTTAATATTTGTGCTATATTTAAACAATTCTGAAATGTGACGAGACAAGATAAATACAAATGTAAAAGATGCACAGAACGATGCCCGGTGTATACACGACGTACATGATCCTGTACGTAGGGAGGAGGTCGGGGGCGGGGGGGGGGGGGGGGGGGGTGGGGAGCCAGGGCAAATAATCATCATGAATCACGATGTTTGAAATATAAACTGATAACAACAACATTCTGATCGTTCTCATTCTCATCTATAGGCCCATTTAAAACATGGAAACTAGACCGTATAATTACAATGTTGCTCATATAGTTGGAATATTTTTGTTTAGATCCAAGTTCTTACGTGTTCCTGTTTTTGTGGCTAATGAATCATTTTAGACTAAACATAATGAATATATAATGTTTCCAAACAATGTACAAAAAATGGTTATATGAAATTGCATTAATTAATTTAGCCTTTTATTGTGAGCTTTGAAAGGCAGCATCTTTGATGATTGTCCCCTTTCCTTCTCCAAATCGTATGTCAAGTCATTGTTGTGGGTCATTTCTCAGAGTTGGCTGTAAGATTTTCAACCAAAATTGGCACAGAAGCTCTCTACAAAATACTTCGTCCAACGTCTTGGTTACACGCCAAAGGATGCTTGTGCTCTACCAAGAAGGGGTGTCAACAAGCAATGTCCACTATTGTGTTGCTCAGTTTCACGAAGTGACACATGCCCATGAAATCGTATCTAATGTAATATATTCAATTTTATTTATGTTGAACACCTATAATCAATTCATCGCCTACCATTTGGCCAATTTGTATAATCTGATTCTGCTTAATTGATACCAAAATTAAGGATATCTCTGAGCGGCTGGACGGCATACACGAACTCAAAAAGTCAAATCGAAAATTTCACGAAGTAGCACATTACATCGGGTAACCTCGCTAGTCATGAGGACCGCTAGTCATAAGGACCGCTAGTCATAACGTGTAACTTCCTATACGTGAAGGACCGCTACTCATAATACGAAAAGAAGGTCACTATTCATAAAGGCATAAGGACCATTATTCATAATGTGAGATGAAGCTTTTCATAATTCACATTGAGGATCATTACTCATAAGGACCGCTATTCATAATACAGTATCGGAGTCGCTATTCATCAACATGAAGAAGGGGCGTTACTCATAATTGATATTGGGGCTCACTACTCATAAGGACCGCTATTCATAATACGAAAAGAGGGTCGCTATACATAATACGGAATGAGGGTCGCTAGTCATAATATGAGAACAGGATCGCTACTCATAATATGGAGAGAGAGTTGCTGTTTATAACACATGCAGCTACGCCATCTATGAACTACGAATATTGTTGGTAATATACATGTACAAAGGGAACACTGCGGGGAGGGTGGGCCGAATGGCGGAACACGGTCAGTCTGATGGGTAGGCGGGGGTGGGGGGCGGGTTGATGAGTCGCGTACGTTATTGGTCACGCCTTTTTTTCTTTATTTGTTAATAAATGTTTTGTGTTTGTAAAAAAAGTATAAAGTATATGTTATCAGGTTCGATTCCCACGACCTAGTTAAGTTAACTGCATACCGCGCATATCCGCGGTTACCAGGAATGAGTTATATTATCCGCCACGTGGCATAATGTATGTTTTGATTCATTAAAGCTCAGTGATGAAGCAGACGTGTGTTTTATTTCTCGCCTGATCGACATGATACAAGTACATGTACATAAACAAATGTATGTTTTTAGTTCATGTTTTTGACAAATATTCGGGGCCGTGGGTGCCCCCCCCCCCCCGCCCCCTTAGCTACGCCACACCAATAAGGTTGACCCCATCCAAATTTCCCTTTTTATTATCATTTTGTTTATGTTTAACGACCCTCTTCTCGTAAAGTGCCCCTCATTCCATATTATGAATAGCAACCATCTTCTCGTATTATGACGAGCGACCCTTATTCCGTATTATGAGTAGCGGTATTCTTCTAGTATTATGACTAGCGACCCGTATTCCGTATTATGAGTAGCGGTATTCTCCTCGTATTATAACTAGCGACCGTCATTCCGTATTATGAGTAGCGGTCCTCTTCTTGTATTATGACTAGCGACCCTCTTCTCGTATTTTGAATAGCGACCCTCATTCCATATTATGACTAGCAACCCTCTTCTCGTATTGTGACTAGCGACCCCCATTCTGTATTATGAGTAGCGGTCCTATTCTCGCATTCACGTACCAATAAGGTCCAACTAGGAATTTCACGAAGTAACACATCGCGTGCCAGATCGCGCGTTCGATTTTGTTCACGAAGGAACACACATGTGTTTGTAGCCTATCTGTGTTTTCATATTTTATCTGTCAAATTATTATTAGACACGACATGAACGAGTAGATTTTCTTTTTTCTTTTCATGTACAATTATTAATATTACAATAAATTATTCATCCCGAAAATGCTGATTGAACATTCCGAAATCTTTAATTGCGTTTTATTCAAAATGTGGTTTCGTGCTAACACACACACTTTGTGAATTGAACGACGATATGGTGGATTCTGGCAGGGAATTCCAAAGTCTTATTGCATGAGGAAAGAAGGATGTTTGGTATGTCTGGTTGCGTGCAAATGGAAATTGGAACCGCTGGCTCTGACCTCTAAGGGAAGCGCTGGCAAGGGTGACTGGTATGAGGTAGTCGTTTGAAGAAGTATAACCAGAGAGTTGAACATCCGATCTATCATGTATACTTTGTCCTGAGCTCTCCTTTTTCTATTCGTGTCAGCATGGCTGCTACACTGCTGGAGTATCTGTAGTCGCTGTAGACAAAGCGAGCACATATACGCTGTATCATGTCAAGCATCTGGATGTTTCCTTGAGTTGATGGATCCCAGATCTCACAGCCATACTCAAGAATAGGGTTTTGTAGCAGAGTACTTTCACATGTTTTCGGCAGGATCTAAGATTTGTCTGTAGGAAGGCTCTTGTGGAATTTGCTTTATTTGGAAAGTTGGTAGATGTGATTGTTCCACTTCATGTTCTGCTGCATTGCTACGCCAAGGTACTTTGCTGAGGTGCCCTTTTCCAGAGATTAGTGGTGTATGTTGTAGGTCTGTTGGACAGGTTTTCTCTTGTTGGTGACAGACATTGCCTTGTACTTCTGAGGATTGAGTCTGCGGTGTATTAAAACGTGTACTAAATACTGTCCATTATTGTGTTAAGGGTACTATTTTCCCGCCAATATATGTTACCATGTCAATGTATAACTGTACTAAACTGTTGGTCATTACGTTGGAATTATTGTTTTCTAACTTCATTCTTTTACCCCTTTTTGCGACTAATGAAAGGGTTAGGGTTTCATTTCATAATATGTTTAAATTACCAAAGTTCAATACATTGTTGCATGAATTGGAATTAATTAATTTAACTTTTTGTTTTGAGCTTGAAAAGGCATGTCCTTCGATAATTGCCCACTTTCCCTCTCCAAAGCGTATGTCCAACAGGTCATCGTTGTGGGTAATTTCTCAAAATTTGCTGACAATTTTCAAAAAAAATTTGGACATATTCTCTCAAGGCCATACTACATCCCACGCCTTGGGCTACACGTCAAACGATGCTTGTGCTCTACCAGGAAATCGTGTCAACACGTAATGTCCACTATTTTTTGGAAGTATCGCAGGTTACAGTTTGTAAAATCCTCATACGTTTTGAGAGGAGGGTGAATTAGGATTCTAGGATATCCACGATTAAAGGGGTAGTATTGTTTTGGTAAGGTTGAACTTTAGTAACCAAACCTGGACAGTAAAATTATAAACTAATGGTTATAACTCCACAATGCTCCAAATGTATAAAACATTACAAACGACTAAGTAAAAAGCCCGTTATCATTCAAAAAGAGCCATTAAAACACAAGAGGGCGCTTTATTAAAAGGCATTGGTTTGAACCATTTTTCATACAAAAGTATGTATGTGATGTTTTATTGAAATAATGCTTAAATAGAGAGATCATCAACAACTATTTAAAGAATTATTTTGAATTTTTTTTTTTTTTTTTTAAGTGCAAGCATTTCTTAAATATTTAAAAAATCATCTAATTATTCTGGCCAAGATCTTGGTTGTTCAAAATGTTAAACAATGTTGTTAGAGGGACCGGCTTAAACAGCGTTTTTGGCTGTTTAACAAGTTGTTTAATTTGTTTTTGCTGTGCACGTACGCATGGTAGTTTGTCATACTCAGTTTCCATTTAGAGCTAACTCTGATGTATAGTTTAGCAAAAGGCGTTGATTCCATAGTGCCTTGTTCATGGATGGCGAAGGCTCATTTTTCGCATTTCTAGATTCTACGGCACAGGTTAAGTAATTTGCGATGATTTACCCTGGAGGGTTAATTTAGGCCATGGGAATCTCTAAAACATAAACAATTGACCACCAGGATGAATTTTAGCAAATTATAGCGTATAAACCGGAAATGACAAAATGGCGCCTTCCCCGTCTATGAAGAAAACACTGTGGAAGCATCGTGGATAACTTACAGATTTCCGTATACTTAATTGACCCTATATATTCCAACTTTATGGCCAACAGTGTATGGTCATTGAAATGTACGTTAATGCAAGGTTATATTTTGTATAAGGTGAAGTGAACACAATATTGTAAAGCTTTTTTATCATAATAGTCGTGTAGATTTTTCTAGGACCTGGACAAATTCTTTAGTCTAACTTTTTTGTATTGATTCATATTCTAGAAGGGTTAAGAAGAAATTTCTGCTTTATTGCCACCTTGGCAACATCGGCCAACTTTTGTTATAAGCATTATAAAGTTAATAAGCTAATTTGCATATTTGTGAAATAAGGTCAGGGGTCATTTTCTATCTAGGAATATTACAATGTTGATAAAAACAAGGATTCTAGGGTATTTTGGGGCAAGAATTCCATTTCCACTGCTCGTTTGTAAGTGCCATATGAGCAACACCCTGAAATGCAACATGGCTGCCCCTAATTTGCACATTTATCAATATTATTGATTTTCAGTGGCTACAGCTTCTAATTAGCCATAATTACAGATTATTTTCCTCAATCAAGTTCTACATGTGTGATAAAGATAGTTTAGCTTGGTTACCACCTCCTCAACCTCTAGCATTGCATACAATTAGCATAATTAGGTATTTTACCTAGTTTGCATATTCCCCAAAATCGAGTTTATTGGGAACCCGGAAATTAAACATGACAAGTAATACCACTTTTCCAAGGTTTTAGGGGGCACACAATCCATTCATGATTCTTAAGTTGACCCATCACCTTGGCAACCCACATGAATCCAAGATGGCCGCTTTGTCATTCTAAAGCAAATAATTATATTTGCCACTTTAATGGCATTTATTTGATAAAAGTACGATTTGTTTTACTGTAGGCAAACAACCACATTGTGATTCAAGTATTCTAGTTCCTATTTCCAATAATTAAAAGTCCAAACATTATAATATTGATCTAATATAACCGAAAGAATATAGTCGTGTATCATAACATGTGTAATTTGGTGAGCAGCCATCTTGGATTTGAGATGGTTGTCATGGTGATACAGGGAAATAAGTATCAAAAATAGATCTGTTGCCCCCAAAAACCTTGGAAAAGTGGTATCACTTGTTATTTGGACTTTCCGGGTTCCCAATATACTCGATTTCGGAGAATATTCAAATTAGGTAAAATTCCTAAATATGGACACAATATGCATTCCTAGAGGTTGCCATGATGGCAACTAATCTTTGATATCTTAAAAAGATACTTGGAACATAACTGACAAATAATAGCCTGGAATTATTACTTATTAAGGGCTGTATCCACTGAAAATCAATAATATTTATAAATATATTTATATATTTTTTGGGAAACAAATCCATTTCTGATACTTAATTCAACATAAAACCATGACAACCGACATAAATCAAAGATGGCCGCCTTTGGCTTTTGTAAGGAGAGAATGTTATTTGTCTGTTTGATCTTATTTATTTCATAAATGTATTATTTTTTACTGTTAATACCAAACTGAATTGTGAGTCCAGTATTCAAGTTGCTTATTCCAATGATTAAAAGTTAAAAAAAAGATCATCATGAGCTTTTATAACCAAAAGAAGGAATACATGTATCCTAGCTCGACTAATTTTGGGATCGGCCATCTTGGGTTTGTATAGGTTGCCATGGAGATATGTCGAATTAAAGTATCATAAATGGATTTGTTGCCCTCTAAAACCTTGGAAAAGTGGTATTACTCGTAATTTTTAGTTTTCGGGTTCACAATATATACGATTTTACTTGATTTATGGGAATATGCATATTACTAAACATCTAATTATGTAATTATATGCATTGCTGATTGTTGCCAAGGTGGCAACAAAGCTGAAATATCTTTGTTACATTATGTAGAACATGATTGAAACATAAAATCATGTACTTTTTGCTCATGACTGGATTAAACTACCAAAAACCAATAATATTCATAAATGTGCAAATTAGGGGGAGCCATCTTGGATTTTAGGGTGTTGCCCATATGACAAATGCAAATGGGCAATGGAAATGAATTCCTTACCCCAAAACACCTTTAAATAATGGTTTTCATTAGGTTTGCGCTATTCCTAGAGAGCAAATGACCTCTGACCTTATTTCACAAATATGCAAATTAGCTCATTATCTTTATAATGCTTATAAAAAAGAATTGCTTGAAAGTTGCAGAGGTAGCAACAAAGCTGAATTTTCTCTACAAACCATTTAGAACATGAATAGCAAAACAAAACATTGGACTTATGAATGTCTCCAGGTCTAATACAGGACATATTGAACCGTTTACTGGACTGTGATATTTTGTTGAAATAGTTATTAGATAGAGATATTATCAACAACTATTTAAATATCTCTTTTGAGAATTATTCAAAAGAGGAATGACTTTCTAAATTGTGTTAACGGTTGGTTCAAAAGAATTGAATATTTGTGTGGCCCCACATTTTTTACAAATTGCTATGTTTATGGATATTTCAGCCATTTTTAAACCGATTTTGTTCAAATAAAATTTATTCTGCCACAAAATGATTATGTTCTTTCAGATTGTATACTCAGTTTTTCATTATCTCACAATAAATCATTTTGTGTAGCGCCCTAGTTACTTAACTACCCGTTTAAATTGACATAAATCTAATAGTTTTTGTGATTAGCACTCTTCAGTTTAAGAATATTCTACGATAGGGAGACTTTGCCAATTTATTTTACTACTGAGTCCATGTGTATAAGTCATACCATACATACAAATGGATTTGGTGGCCATTAAGAATTCGAATTGTGCCCTCTACTTAATGATCAACAGCTTTGAGCAAATATGCAGTTTCATTATTATAATTATTATCTTTAGGAACAAAATCGAATTTAATATATGTGTCAATATACAAATTGAGGTTATATAATTATAGGGGCTAAAACAAGGGGGTGATATATACGCCCCCCCCCCCCCCTCATATTTCAGGTGGAGGGGGGTGGCCTGTTTTATTATCCCCCCCCAAAAAAAAAAAAAAACAAACAAACAAACAAACAAACAAACAAACATACAAAAAACAAAAACAAAAAAATGTATTATAAGCGATAAGTGAACTAATACATACAGCTTCGGTTTCTTCCATTATATAAATAATTGCAAGGAGTAATCATAAATGATTGAGAAGGAATTATAGTAGGTGTAACCTATATATTATATATACATTTTGGGTCCAAATATATATAATAACATTAAAAATCTGGCAGCTTTGCCTCTTCTCATTTATAGTATTAAAGGTAAAGACCAGTTTTGGAAACGCCCCCCTCTCAAAAAAATGAAATGGAAGCTCTTATTACCAAAAGTGTGAAAGAATATAATTATAATTATAATTAGTAGGCGGTTTCTTGGCCAAATTTGAATAATCCTATATTAATAGGATTATTCAAATTTGGCCAAGAAACCGCCTACTAATTGGTGTATTTGCGAAATTATATATCTTTTTCAATGAAATAGATATCGCCAATGAGGAATCGCCTATACGCTACGTGTATTACGACCACGCGGTTGTCCACTTGGCGGTTCGCTCATACTTCCGACATTTCTGTATTTAACGATGCTTAGGTTCGGATTTTACCACACAATGCCTATTTCAATACATATTCAACAATACTGATACATTTAGATGTATTCGGCTACTTTTCCGAAACTGATCTTGGGCTTTAAATTTGTTACTATACTCTCTTTTAAACCACATTTTAATAGTGCTGAACTGCCCAAATCCAAAATCCTCCGCGGGTTGAGCCCCATGGACCCCCTCTTGAGGTTATTTGACCCAGTCCCGGCACTGGGCTCATTGTATGTCTGGATATTACAAATCCCAAAGCTTCCGGGGGCTTCGCCCCAGGCCTGCATCCCCAATAAGGTTTCCAATTTGGGTAACCCTTGACTTATTCTATTCAGGGTTCCCTCAGGATGATTGCAATCAACAGTATTTATCTAACAGGCTAAATTCATCTATACTTGGATAGTGCCCTCATCATAACAGGATGCTTGCAATGTGCACTTAACAATCTTCCAATTTCTAAACAGCTAATTAAAAAGTAATTTAACTAAAGAATAATTAACTCTATATAGATACCATCTTTATATCTGGATATTAAAGATCCAAAAGCTTATGGGGGCTCCGCCCCCTGGACCCCCAAAAGCTTCCCAATGTGGGTATCCCTTTATTGATGTTATTCAGGGTTCCATCAGAATGTTTCCAATATCACGCTAAAGTTCATATTGGACAAACCCCAGCTCATAACATGATTCTTGTAATTTGCACAATAATAATCTTTCTATCTCTAAACAGCTAATTCAAAAGCCAATTAACTAAAGAATAGTTAACTCTATATTTACATATAGACAACATCTCTATATCTGGATATTACAAATCCAAAAGCTTCCGGGGACTCCGCTTTGTACCAACTTTGTAGAACATCATTAAAGCATCAATTTAAAGCTTGGCATGAGGCCTTTCCAATGGTTTTACCAACAAGTGCAGAGTTTTGTTAAAGGCGGTCACATAATATTAATAATGGGGTGCACTTTGTTAGTTCGAAGGTTCGTTATTTCGGAGGTTCTTCATTCCGAACACGCGAATGTCGTATACCTGAGGGTTCGTTAATCCTAAAATGAAATAGGGTTCGTTAATCCGAAGGTTCGTTAGTCCGAAAATAAAATTTGGTTCGTTATTCCGAAGGTTCGTTATTCGAAGGTCCGTTATTCCGAGGGTTCGTTATTCCGAAGGTTCGCTATTCCTAAAATGAAATCGGGTTCATTAATCCGAAAATGAATTAGGGTTTGTTATAGTGCTATAATTTCATATAAAGAGATCAAATAAACTGAAATGTTTTATTGGTCTGGCCAAGGGAGTGAAAGGGGGAGGGGTATGTTCAATGCAGGCTGTAAATCAAATAAACACAACACAAATGATAGTGTTATAACAAACCCGATTTAATTTTCCGATTATCGAACCCTATTTCATTTTAGGTATAGCGAACCTTCGGAATAACGAATTTTCGGAATAACTAAACCTTCGGAATAACGGACTCTAACCAATGTTATATTGTGCTTGATGCGAGTGATGCGAGTGATGTTATGCTATTTGTAAAACATAAATCTATGTATAACTTGTAGAAACAATACATGTTGGTATCACATCATGTGGTGTGGCAAGATTGGTAGAGCGCGCGCTTTCCGATCATGAGATCCCGAGTTCGAACCCTGCCCACTACCTTTGTCCTTCAGCAAGACAATTTATCCACATGTGCTGCTCTCTACCTAGGTGTATAAATGGGTTCCATGGTTGGGTGTTAATTAGCCAGTAGATCTATCATCAGTGGAAGCTCGGCTATTATGCTCCCTGGGGAGTTGAGAAAGTATGCAATATTGAATTGAATTGAATTGAATTATTTTTTTAATTTAATTTTTTTTTTTTATTGAATTGAATTGTGTGGGTTTGAAATGTACCTGATGACCATGGTAATAGTAATGAAATAATAATTATTTAAGAGCTTATAGGCTCTTTGCAATTTGCGATGTATAAATGTCTATTATTATTATTATTATTATTACAGATCATCGAAATGTCGGAACTATCAACGATCACAGTTTTCTAAATGAATGTAACTACCTCACTAATTAGAACAAAAGCACCTTTAAATCAAAACGTGTTTGATTAGTTTGTATAATCCATACCCAAAAGTGCACGCATAGTGCAGTTCTTGTTGACAATTAGTGTGTGAATCTTTTAAAGTAAATATTACGGCTTTGGAGATTGCTTCATAAAATATATGTTGTTATATGTCCATAACATGTATGTTTCTTTGTATCTTTACTTTTTTTTCCTATATAGATAACTCTAGGATTATTCTTAACGGTAAGTGTGCACAACATTCGTATCCTTGTCTACGTGTTGTATCATAGACACATGGAACTAATATACCGTAGTAATTGCGTACGGTTGTTGATTACTTAACCATATACAACCCACGCTATGTTATGCATTTCAACAAGTGGGGGGCATTATGAACCCGTCACCCCACCCCCTAAGACTTCGGCCGTAAAATTGCCGATTCCCTCTTACATGTGCTTGCATGTCAAGTAAAATGTATAACATTAATTAAATCACCAAATTATTATATTAACACGGTGATTACATGTTTGTTTAAAGTGACAAATCATTTAAATCAAATTCGAAATTCTATCATTCTAGCGTTTCCCTCATATCTTGTTGTATTCGCATTAACAATACAAACATGGAAACATGCAATCATACTCGATGCTTATCAATATATACAACAACAATAGAGTGCTGAAGTGTGATGTCATAAATGAAGTGATAAAGTATGGTCCCTGCGGAGTTGAGAAAGTATGCAATATCATTGTGTGGGTTTGAAATTTATCTGTTGACCATGGGTAATAATAAATAAATAATTATTTAAGCGCTTAGAGGCTCTTTGCAATTTGCGCTATATAAATGTATATTATTAGGTTATACGCATTTCATACGTATAAACTATTGATTTCGTCAATATTTGTATTTATCATTTATTTATTTATTTATTCTTCCCATCAATTTTGCTCGTCGCATATCTCGAGATCAAATGAATCAATTATCATGAATATTCACATGATGATAGATCATGATCTGAATTATAACTGCTAACTTTTTTCAGTGACGTCACATTACTGTGACGTCATCAGAACGCCATTTTATCAAATTTGAATAATCATCATATCTCAGTCATGAAATATCTATTTCAATTCTTCATTCGCATCAAAATCAAAATTAATCACGTCAATGGTCATCTTTTAAGATCATGCGCGTGCAATTACTCATAATAACGGAGTACGCGCGGGTCAAAGTCAACATTACGCGCGCACACAAATGGCAAAACATGGTTAAAACATTCTTTTTGTATTCGGCCATAACTGTTGTGAAAGTCCATAAACCGCCAATTTTAATTTTAATATTCGGATAGATTATGAGTTGTAGATACGGATTTATGCCTCATTTATGCCTAGTAAATGTTATAAAGACATCATGGTGAGGGTTAAAGTTGAAATACGTATTTTAACAGATTTTAATAGAATTTGAAATCGATCACATCGTAAACTTAATTAGCATTTGTATAAATGATATCCCTCTAAAACTAAACGTCATTTAAGATCATACACATTTCTGAAAACTATTTCATTCACTAAGGAGTATCAATGATGTGCACAATAACATGCTATAAGTCTACGATCACAAATGGTACTACATGTACATACCGTCATGTAGTTATTGAACCACAGAATGTTGTGCAGTTGACAGCTAACACAGGAACTACCCTGAGCTTCCTCAGTGAGAACAGTGCTTGGGTGAACAATTGAATAGTTAAGGAGTCCTGGAGACATGTACAGTCATCTGCTATAACCATAATTGTTAAAACCATCAACCTGACTAGTTCGAGGATTCAAATCATTAACAAGGTGCCATATGCAAGCTGTTTAGTGATCGCTCTTGAGGATCTTTTTCCAATAAAGAACATGCTTCTCCATGGGAGGTTAGGTCACCATCAATGAGTAGTATGCAATGCCACGGATTCAAACACTATAGGTCTATGTGCTAAATGTTAACTGCACATGTAAGATATACATGTGTGTCCTTCTGGTCAAATGAACATTTCTATGAGTAAATACAACTCATAATTATGATGTACCATGCAGTATGCAATATAACGTAAAAATGTACGATGGTTCAGAAAATGGCCTACAACATTAGCACAAAATGTAACATTGTTTAAAAATGCAGAGTAGGTCACTTTGTTTTTCTCTTGTACGATTATCATTTTGTATCATGATTGTTTTTGTCCATGCCTATTACTTTGTTTGATTGTATTATCGTATACATGAATAAAATAAATACAATAATTTGACTAAGAGTGTACACCTAACAAATATTTACACTCATTGCTGACTTATGTATTAGTTCCATGTTAATATTGGCAAAATACGTAACACACATACAAACAAGTATATAAGTCCGTTTTTATCAGATACATCATTAAACTGTTATTAGTAAGAAAATCCCTTTATTAAATGGATAGTATTGTGTATATGCTTTATTAGGATTTATTGTATACCTGTACTCTATAATCAATATATATGTCCTAATTCGACAATATGTACATTAATTATTAACCCCTTTTATACAGGCTCTATTATAACGATTTAGTAAAATCAGATACCAATAATACACTATATGGAACTCATATTTGTATATGAAGAGCTTTCAACCAAAATGCGCTAAATCCACTTTTTCAACTTCCGAGGAAAACAGGTTTCTTTGTCCAACTTTGTACACGTGCCTATGGGAATATGAAAATTTAACTTTCTATATTTTGATTTTGAGTAAGTTATTTGTCGTAAAATGTGGATTCCTAGATAGCTACGTGGATAATACATGTAGATATGTCGTTAACTCAATTATTTATGGAAAATGGATTTAGCGACTTTTGGAACGAGCTCTTTATATTATAGTATGTATTGTAATGTTTTCGTTTATATCATTTCAAACAATTATAGAAATTAAAATTGAATGCCATTTGAAGAACTTCAAATACAAATTGTGTAACGTTTTAAATAAATTGTGCATTTCAATGCGTGTTTGTATATAACTAAACGTGCAATTTCAAGTCGTTTGTATAACACGTGAGTTAAAATGACACGTGACACATTAACCAAAGATATTATGCAGTCAAATTTGGCATCAAAAGATGCACACGACACAACATAATATTAGTCTGAAGCGATGTGATGATATCATAATGGTTTGTAGTGTAATTTCGTAAAAAGCACATACAAACCTTTATGAACCCTAAGGATTTAAGGCGCTATTAACGTACATTATGGTTAAATCGTGTGTAAGCGTTTTTTGAACTTCCAGTAGCTAGATCGCGAGGTTGTCCACCTAGGTTGTGATCCTAGAAGGTCCTAGAAGACATTTCGGCTGAACAACCTTTTATAACATTCCATGTATGATATCCTAAAAAAAGTGGTGTTTGCTCCCTGGGTATCTCTGTAATTTCAACAATCAACTCACATATACTGTACATCAGCTGCATTACCCCAATCAATGTTTACATAGTTCAAATATGGTACCACAAATGTATTATAAATCAGTTTCAATATGTGTATAAGTAGCATATGGAGCGTAAACATTACGTCAATGCTTTTGGATGTTTTATTACAAAAAAAAACATTTATATGATTTGTCCATGTCAATTTATTATCAGTAATTATTCCCAATAACTGTATAGAACATTCAGAAACAATTTGACAACCTAACAATTTAATAGAAATATGGGGTATTATTCAAACATTTATCATTTGTTGTACTAATATTAGCGGATAATTTATTGCTCTTCAACCCATTAGTTATTTTATCTATTTCTTCATTAAAAAGCATTTATAAAATGGCAATATCATTATGATATCACTATATTTACAAAATTAACCAATGCTAGTGAAGTAGAAAGCCTCTCTCTAAAACCACATTGATTCACTGATAATATATTGCACGTAGATAATATTTAAATAGACGATTATAGATACACATTTCAAATATTTTAGAAAAAATAGTCAAGACAGAAATTGGACGATAATTGGATAATATTTCAAAAGCACCACTTTTTAAAATATGACTGTTACAAGTCATTTAAAACTTTTAGATTTTTGTAAACATTGATCACTCTTTAGAGCACATGTCATGATTAGTTCTTATCTATTCAGGCCAGAAACCCAGGCCAGTTGAACGCACAAAAGTGATGTGTCCTCTTTTGAGTTCCCTGATTCATTCATGCAGTGAGGCATGGTGATTCTTTTGTCCGTTGTTTACCGGGTTACAACTTTTTTGTTTCTTGTTGTTGAGGGAGAGAACTCCTTTTCATAAAATAGTTGGTAATTGATTTAATGGCTATTTGGTAAATTGTATTCATTCCTAAGTCATTGTATACTGTTGCTACCCAGATGGGGTTGATCTTGTAAGGGGGAAAAATAATAGATTTACTAATTTAGATAGTTGTTCGTCCTTGCTATGAGGGGCGCGGTAATTAATGGGCCTGGGGACATATTAGTGTTACTTGAAAATCAGAGCAAGGACATGGATTTGTCCAGCTCTTGCAAGTCCTAACTTAAGTATCTATTCAGGCCAGAAACCCCGGCCAGTTGAACACACACAAGTGATGTGTCCTCTTTTGAGTTCCCTGATTCATTCATGCAGTGAGGCATGGTGATTCTTTTGTCCGTTGTTTACCGGGTTACAACTTTTTTGTTTCTTGTTGTTGAGGGAGAGAACACCTTTTCATAAAATAGTTGGTAATTGATTTAATGGCTATTTGGTAAATTGTATTCATTCCTAAGTCATTGTATACTGTTGCTACCCAGATGGGGTTGATCTTGTAAGGGGGGAAAATAATAGATTTGCTAATTTAGATAGTTGTTCGTCCTTGCTATGAGGGGCGCGGTAATTAATGGGCCTGTGGACATATTAGTGTTACTTGAAGATCAGAGCAAGGACATGGATTTGTCCAGCTCTTGCAAGTCTTAACTTAAGTATCTATTCAGGCCAGAAACCCAGGCCAGTTGAACACACACAAGTAATGTGTCCTCTTTTGAGTTCCCTGATTCATTCATGCAGTGAGGCATGGTGATTCTTTTGTCCGTTGTTTACCGGGTTACAACTTTTTTGTTTCTTGTTGTTGAGGGAGAGAACTCCTTTTCATAAAATAGTTGGTAATTGATTTAATGGCTATTTGGTAAATTGTGTTCATTCCTGAGTCATTGTATACAGTTGCTACCCAGATGGGGTTGATCTTGTAAGGGGGAATATAATAGATATGCTAATTTAGATAGTTGTTCGTCCTTGCTATGAGGGGCGTGGTAATTAATGGGCCTGGGGACATATTAGTGTTACTTGAAGATCAGAGCAAGGACGTGGATTTGTCCATCTCTTGCACGTCTTAATTTAGTGTGTTTTATGGCAGTACGCATAGGCGGGAATGTGAGATTTGGCGGCCATTTTAAATAGGCGCGGCCTCTAGTTTTGTTCATTCACCAGCCACCATAATATGCCTGGACCAGACACTCGTGCTTGTTTCGACAGTCAAACTGTAAGTGGATAATTTGCTTCTTATTTATTCAACTGTAAAATATTATACAAAATGAAATGTTTGTTGCATTTTGCTACATCCGAATGTGAATTGAGAAAAGAAGATAAATAATTTCATGATAACTAAAACCCTAAATGGAACCAGTAATAGTGAATGTTATAATTATGTTTAGAAATTGATTTTGAATGATGAGGCATGTGAGAGTATACTTTGATTGAATAAGAGATGTGTCAAACAGTTGATGTTTCAAATGTTATACAATTTTTCTTTATTTCTATGAAGAAACTGATATTCAGGAAAGGATACATCTCTTGTTTAATTAGTTACCCAATGTGTAAAATGATGCATCCTATTTACAGTTCTCTTCTCGGTGTGAATTATGAACTGTGCTGTGCTCTGGATAAATAAGTAAAAGCATGGAGCAGTTGTTTGTTTATGCTTCGGTCTTTTATACCGATCTATTTTGTAGATGGCGGTTGACCTACGGTTGACCTACGGCTCAACTGGTTCTTGCACGGTTCAACAAGGTTCCCATGCGGTTCAACAGGGTTCGCCAACGGTTTAGCCGGGTTCACCGGGATCACGCAGGGTTCGCATTGGACAGTCGCTGGCTCGTCAAGCTTCGTACGCGCACAACGGTTCGTCCCGCGTTAACGTGGTCGACATCGGCAGGTGTCGGGAAGCAACTCGCGTCCGACGTCCGACAGCTCAGACTACGCAAGACAAGGCGCGTGTGACGACGATTCCCAGATTTCGCGTAAAGTAGCGATGAACTAACTAAACTCTCCAATTGAAACAACTCCAGTCACTTGACGTTATTTTTATGTTCTTGTGATTAGGAGAGAAATAATAACACGACTACTTCATTCGGAGTATAACTTGCAACTGTGCTTTATTGAATGAATACAAACATACATGATGCCACATGGCGGATAAATATAACTAATTCCTGCATGTAACCGCGCGAATGCGCCCTATGCGGTTAACTTAAATAGGTCGTGGGAATCGAACATGATAACATATACTTTATACTTTTTACAAACACAATATCCCTCCCCTTCTTGATAAAAGAAAATAGTGATAGCTGGAGAGAGAGCATGGAGAATCGGGAGAGCAAAACTATACCATACGACACGGAAGAGATGATTGCTTTGCTTTTGACTCTTGAGTATTCTGGACTGTATTTCACCATTCAATTGGACTTCTGGACAAATCAGTAACATGATCTAAGCATGTCTATATAATCTACAGCCAGAAATCTGCAAATCGTGACTCGTAATATGACCTGAAATTCTAAGTATCAATTCGGCAAGTACACTCAATTTATACGCTGAGTCCCACCTTATCATATTCGTGTTGGCTTTCCTCTGTCACTGACTATTTACACTAAGCTCCTGCCTGCTAGTATTTAATCCTCTTTGCCCGAAATCTTGCCTATACAAACACGGTTTGTTTGTTGACTCTTCACCATTGTTACTTTGTTGCTCACATAATACCGTCATGTCTAATATCAAGCGAACAACAAGATATATAACTTCAAGCAACAAAGGACGCGCCGATGTCGATGAAGAGACTCTATTATTAAGCCAAAACAAGGGCAATCAACTCTTGATCGCGTTGATGCTGTTGTTCAGAAAGCGGTCGAGAAGGCAATGGAAAAGGAGCGAGTAAAGATGAATGAACAAATGGAGAGAAGAGAAAGACAGATGAGGGAGCTGATTGAACAGAAGCTTGGAGACCTGCACGAGAATCGACAGGAAGCTCAAAAATCTGCAAGAATCTCAGAAATCCTACGTGACCGAGAGAGAGAGGGTGACTGAGGTTACACGGGACCTAGACGACTTCCAGCAATACTCCCGTCGCAACAACATCCGCATCTTCGGGCTTCCTGAGAACACCGGAGAAGACACCGACCAACTGGTCTGCGACCTGGCTGAGAAAATCGGCGTACGCGTCTTGGATCCGGATATTGATCGCTCCCACCGCATTGGGAGACGGTCAACGCAACCCGCATCAACATCACAGGATAACTCCTACGCCGGCACAGCTTGAAAAGACCAGAGGGATACTCATGCTCGAGCTATCATAGTCAAGTTTATATCGTACAAGACTAAACTCTCATTCTTCAAGAACCGGCGTAAACTGAAGGGCTCAGGGGTAGTGGTAGCGGAAGACTTAACACAAAAGAATGTGAGTCTTCTGTCTCAGACGACGCGTCACGAAAAGGTGCGATCAGCATGGACCATGGACGGCCGAATATTTGCCATGGTGAAAACCACGAACGGACAAGAGATGATGAGACTCATAACCTGCAGCCTTACCACACCTGTAAACAAATTTTGCCACTTAAACATTTTTAATGTCAATTGTAAGTATAGGTTTTCCCGCTCAATTTCGCGATTGTGTCAATCGAATTGATAATAGGAGCAAACGAATTCGCGCGATTTGCGACCGCCGTACCAAAGCATTATTCGAATTCGTTAATAGGCATTCAAAATCACGCCCGGAGCAAACGAATTCGCACAAAGCGCATACCATTTCGTCAATGGTCGTTCAAATTGACACGTAGTATACGTAGACGTCTCTTCGGTCAATCGAATTCGTGAAAGGGCAGCCAATTTTCAATTTACTGCTTTCGATTTAAGAAATGTAAAGATAGATCAGCAATAAATTGGCTAAAAGCAGTGGCGTTTGTATTCAGGTAAACTTAATTCATATTCAGACAAACATGTTATATTTGGGAAAAATCAAGTCATAAATTATTCGTGAAATTTATGAAAGGAATATAATTTTGATAAAGGTAAATTTTGCTTGTAAGATGAGAATGAGAAAATGGAATTCGGGGAAAAGGACCCTGGCCATCTGGAAAAATATAAAATAAAATGCTTATAAGCTTCATGTATATCTTTGTTTTCTATAAAGATTCCCCTTTGGCTTATGATGTATTGTTTGTCAACTTATTAGGGGTGGGGAGGGGTGATTGTGCCTCCTATATAGCTCCGTGCTAAAGCGTATATCAATGTTCATTAAAGCTAAATGGGGATGTAGATGACATTACAATTGGAAAATCTTGATTGATGATAACAAAATACATGTAAATACATAATTTTGTAAAAATGTTCAAACGCAACAAACCGCACAATATCCTTTCCAGGGCAAAAGTAAAACATTATTGTTCCCAGTTTCGTGTGTCACATCATAATTATATATATATTCAGACAATTACAACAGGACGAAGACTTGTATGTATATTTACAGACGACTGAGAAATGCATACATATGTCTCCCATGAAAGTCCAAGGCCCCGAAAGTACCCCCCCCCCCCCCCCCTCCCCTACATATACACAAATGTACATACATGTACATAGCATCCGCGTTATCTAAAACGAATGACGAAATGTTACAATTGTTTGCCCCGAAATGAAATCGAATGCTCCAAACGTGCTCATCAGGCATGACCGGCCATGCGGCGTTAAATTGTATGAACCAAGTTTACATTTGGCTGCACATTCGCGAAACAGATTGCCCATAAATGAACTTCTGTGTCTATTCGCGAAATCGTATGCGTATGCATGAATTCGCTTGCACTTATTCGGAATTAGAAAAACCGATACCAACGATACTGCGGCAACGCGCGAATTCGAATGCCCCTATATGAATTCGATTGAGAAAAGTGCAAAATTGAGCGGGAAAACCTATACTTTATGCTTTTATAGATTATTATAATGTTAACATTCTAGTCATATTTATTTCGAAGATATTTATATATACCGATACTTAAAAAAAACAAATTCTCACTGTATTGATTATTATTTTATATCAATCGTATTTGCAGTTTCTGGCTCCACCTCGGAAATATTACTAGCACTTTATGAACATTTTAGTGTCTGATGGAATGTGTGTAGTGTGAAATGGTAATCATGTGTGATATCTGTGGTGCATCAGTGGAATTTCATAATAATACACCTATTTCGTTTTGTTTGAATTGTTGTAATTTATTTCCTTTCAATCATTATGTACATGATGATGATTTCAAACTTAATTTGTATTGTTTTTTTAATTTGAATAATGATGTTGACTTGGCAAAAATTGAACGTATGAAAATTAATCCATTTGAAATAAGTAGTAGTATTGAAGATATTATATTTGGTGAAGATAATTCATTGTTAGGCACCCCAGAAGAATGTAGTTTTAGACAAAGACAAAAATGTAAATATATATTTACTGACGAATTTCAATCAACCATAGATATATACAGGACACATTTTCACTTCTTCATGTAAATGCGAGAAGTTTACCACACAATTTCGATGATTTTATTTGTATGTTAACGTCACTCAATCATAAATTTACAGCAATTGGTATCTCTGAAACATGGTTTAATTTAAATACAAAAACAGGAATGTATAATGTTGATGGTTATAATTTGGTTTATTTAAATCGGAAAGATAAAAAAGGTGGAGGTGTCGCCTTATATATTGATAATAAATATGATTATATAATACATTCTGACTTATCTTTGAGTACACAAGAATATGATTCGCTATGTATTGAGTTAACGTCTAAAAACATGAAGTCAGTTGTAATTGGTTGTATATATCGTGCCCCTAACACAAATATTGATGTCTTTATTGAGAAAATTAATGTTTATTTAGAAAATTTGAATCAAACAAATAAACATTTGTATATTATGGGTGACTTTAACATAAACTTATTAAACGTAGATACTCATGAACAGTCAAGTAATTTTGTAGAATCAATGTTTTCTTGTAATTTATATCCGTTGATAACGAAGCCTTCCAGAATTACACCCTCTACGGCAACTTTAATAGATAATATTTTTTGTACTTCGATAGAAAGTACTTTTAATACTGGATTGATTATAGCTGATGTTTCAGATCATTTTCCCATTTTCTATATTAAGAAGTTAAGTAGAAGAACATTACAAAATAATACGAATATTCATAGTAGATTAATTAATGATGAAAATATTGTGAAATTAAAAAATAAATTAAGAGAAGTAACTTGGAGTACAATGTATGAAAATGATAATATTGATGTTAATATGTGTTATGATCATTTTATGATGAAATTTTCTTTAATATATGACGAATGTTTCCCGCTGGTCAAGCAAAAATCACAACATAAGTGTAAATTTAAAAAACCCTAGATTACAAGTGGTTTATTAAAATCGATTCAGAAAAAACATAGATTATATAAAAATTATTTTAAAAAAAAATGTGATAATAATAAAAATAAATTTCTCAAGTATAAAAATAGATTAACTAATATATTTCGGACTGTAAAAGCCGATTATTATTATGCAACATTTTCTAAATTGAAGGGTGATATTTAAAAAGATGTGGATGAAAATAAATGATATTCTTGGGAATAAGAGACGCAATAAGTTGCCATCTAAAATGTATCACAATAATACTAAGCTCAACTCCGTGAAGAGTATTGTTGATGAATAAATTACCAAATAAATTAAAAATTGCAAAAATAGTACCAATTCATAAAAAGGATGATGTAAACGATATTACTAATTATAGACCAATTGCCATTCTCCCTATAATTTTAGAAAACAATTGTCATAAAAGACTTTATAATTTTTGGTAGTATAATAATGTATTAATAGATGAACAATTTGGCTTCCGAAAAAATCATTCAACTGCCCTAGCTATTCTACATTTATCGCATCAAATACAAAATGAAATAGAAAATGGCAAATATTGTGTAGGGTTATTTATGGATGTATCTAAAGCATTTGACACCATTGACCATCGCATTCTTTTAAGTAAATTATATTATTATGGTATAAGAGGTACAGCTTTAAAGTGGTTTCAAGATTATTTGAGTGAAAGAAAACAATTTGTGATGGTCAATGGTGTCAAATCATCAATACAATACAATACCTGCGGTGTTCCTCAAGGATCTGTTCTGGGTCCTCTTCTGTTCCTTGTTTATATAAACGATATTGTTAATTCTTCAAATATTTTACGATTTTCTTTGTTTGCTGATGACACTGCAGCTCTTATGAATAACAGCAATTTACATACTCTATTGACATCCGTGAACAATGAAATTAAAAATGTATCATTATGGTTCAAGGTCAATAAACCTGCTTTAAATCTTACAAAAACCAATTATATTATCTTCAGAACAAGGAATAGGAGATTACCCACAAACTTACCAGAATTATATATTGATAATGTGATGATAGCCAGATTACAGAATTTCCTGTTCCTTGGTGTTATAATTAATGACAATTTAGATTGGAATTGTCATATTGTTTCAGTCTGTAAATCTCTTGCTAGAAGTGTTGGTGTACTTATGAAACTTAAATTCACATTACCTTGCAATGTTTTATATATGTTATATAATAGTATTGTTATGCCACATTTGAATTACTGTAATTAAATTTGGGGGAATACATATCAAACTCAACTCACTAAATTATATATTCTCCAGAAGAAAGCAGTAAGAGTTATTTCTAAATCTGCATGGTCTTGTCCTAGCACCCCTCTCTTTAGACAGTTGCACATTTTACCCATTTATGAATGAATTGCTTTTAATACATTAATATTTATGTACAGTGTACAATTTAGATTATTACCAGCTAAATATTGCAATATGTTTTTTTGTTAACTCCAATTTTCACTCGTATTGTACACGACAACGCAATCACTTTCATCAACCAAAAGTTCGATTAACTTCCTCTTAAAACTATGTAAGTTATATTGGTGTTAAGGAATGGAATATGCTCAAAGAATCTATAAAACTAAGCACTACAATTACCAAATTTAAAAAACTCTGTCGTGAGTAACTTTTGGATTACATGCCACATTTATGAAAGTATTTTTTACGAATTTTGTTATACACATTGATATTATTTATATTATTTATTTGTATTACGTTATCATGTACTTATATTGTTTATACAGTATTATAAACATAGGTGTAGATACATCCTTGCAAATATTCCACTTGTGTGTATGTGTGTGACTGTGAGTGAAATTACTTTTGTGTGCTTGTCGTGTTTTATACTTCAAATTGTGCGTTTTATCTGTTTAAATATATATTACTGGGCTATTTACTTACAAGCTTTGCTTTTTTAATAGTCCGAACCATAAAATATTGTATGTTTGATATGTAATTTGTAATGTAATATATCTGTATTACCTGTTTTTATGGTTGAATAAACTGAAAAGAAATGAAAAAAAAAAAAAATCCTAATATACAACAATGCTTACATTTACACAGTCGATATTGCACATGGAAATAACAACACATTTGTTTTAATTGGAATTCAGTATAAAGAGAAAATCATAACCAAAATACAGAGAGAGATAGAGATCGGAAGCACAGAGTAAATAAAGTGAATAAGAGAAAGAAATCTGAAACATGTGATTCACAAAACTTCAACAATTAACGACGGGCAGATATAGAGAGAGTGAAAGATGAAATCTAAGACATGGGCAATAACAAATCTTCGAACAAACTGTTTGCGAACTATATTATGAAACACATCAGATAATCAAACATATGTAATACAAAATATCAGGACAAAACGAAACACTGTATGAAATTGATTTTCATGACTTCACGAAAATAACAGTTTAGCAATATGCATGTGATTCATACTGTAATGTATGATAAAAACAAAATCGAGCATAATAGAAAGCCTACATAATATGATAGTATACAAATGATGCACAGGCATGAGTGGATCGGTAAGAATTGGATGCACGAGTTTAACTTTGGAATGGTTTAAACCCACGAGCGCAGCGAGTGGGTTTTAGAACATGTCCAAAGTTAAACGAGTGCATACAATTCTTACCGATCCACGAAATATGCCTGTGCAGCATTTGTTTTATAAAATGGGCGCGAAAAAATGTGAAATCAGACTTTTTCCCAGTAATGGCTAAATTGGCTAAATTTACCGACCCATGGTTTGAAAAGTACCGACCCATGGTTTGAAAAGTCCCGACCCATGGTTTGAAAAGTACCGACCCATGGCTGCAAAAGTACCGACCCATGGCTTGGGAAAAAAATAGGATTTTAATTTTTTTTAATTTTTTTTTTATGCCGCACATACATATTACTTTGATCAATGCAGAATTAGAACTAAATAGAAATTTTAAGAGAATTGAGAGACTTACCATGTAATAACTGTAGAAACTGTAGCAAACTCCAAAAGATGAACGCCAAAACGCCAAAACTTTCCAAAAGTCCACTAAAAACGAAGGAACTAGAATTTAACTGTCAAACAATTTAACACATTTACATACAGTGCCACTACTGTCTAGGCTAGTTGTGGATGTGCACCACACATAAAACGAAGCCTGCATAAAACGAAGCCAGTAGCGAGTAGCTGCATGAAGCCAGTAGCTGCACGAAGCCAGTAGCTGCATAAAACGAAGCCAGTAGCGAGTCCAATTGTGATGCATCTTCACGGACACGGGCTGAAATGTCTAGTAGATTCACGTCATTTAGCTTCGCAAAGCTATCAAGCTTGGAGAATCCGAATTTGATCGTTTTCTTTGTGCTTTTGGCATCCGCATCATCCAAAAGTTCTGCTAATTCATCATCATTTAGCATTTCGAATCTCGGAGAAGGTCCCAATCTCGCCATCTTGAGCTTCGGCACAGGCATACAGTACAGTGCAGTACAAACGTCGCGGCGCGAGAATTTCAGCAATAAATTTTGATCGAATACTCGCTATCGTCAATACGATTGCACTATCGTTGCAGTATCGCTAAATAACTGAAAATCTAGCAATGGATCTGTAACAAAAATTGTACACGCTAATTGACCAATCAAAATGCAGGGATTCTTCTACACATTTTATAAAGCGATATGATCTAATGAGAAGAACATTACTGAAAATATATCGAAAAGCGTTCAAACATACACTGTAAAAAAGGCATGTAAAATACATCATGAGACGAGTCGTGTATGTGAGAATATACATAACAGAACATGTAAAGAACATTTCAATAACTGAGCATGAATAACTGAGAATATCTTATAGCAAAATTTAAACAACTGTTTTGAGTCCAATGTAAATTATATCCAGTTCAATAATGAATCTCTAGTAAATTCATTGTAACTACTATACTGTCTATCTTCAACAAGTTCACTTTTTAATTACTAATGTCTATCTTTGACAAGTCTATTTCCTTTGCTTCCTCTCATTATTTTTTTTTCGGATGTTCATTGTTTACTAATTCGTGTGTCCTTTTTGGTTATCGTCGTCGAATAATCGAAATCAATCCTCCAGGGTCGTGGAGTTGCGGCGGCGATGGCGCTTGTCGGAGGGGATGGTTCGCGATCAGCTCTACTGGAAGAACTGCAGACTGTCTTCCGAAGTTGATGTCTTCGATGCCGCGGTCGGGGTCTGGTACACGCTTTCTCCGTTGGTCCTCGCGAACGCTGGTTTCGGCATCACGCTCGTCATCGCGTAGGTGTGGCTGTGAATGGTTGTCGTAGCTACGCTTGGAATCGTGCGGGACGCGTTCGTCGTTGCTGACGTCGGTTTTTCATTGCATTCGAAACTGGGTTCGTTGTGGCGCTGTTTGTCCTCGCGGGCGGTGGTGTCTTCGTCGTAGTGCTTGTCCTCGTGTGGCTGTGAGTCATAATGGTACACTCTCTTGTCTCGGTTGAAGCTGCGTTCGTGGTCGTTCCTTTGGTCTTCGCGAATGCGGGAGTCGTCATCCTGAGGTCGCGTGTTGTCATCATAGCGCTTGTCATTCGTGCTGTGTGGCTCACATGGCGGTGACGACTTCTGCGTTATGGCAGATCGAGGAGCGTTTGTCACCGACGTCGCTGATGTCGTCGGTTTCTCAGGCTCTCGTTTTGGTGCAGTGCTGGCGTTGCTCGTCGTCATCGCATTATCGTGGTGGATAGCCAGCGCGTTGTCGCTCGTATCATGGTCAGCTGCGTTGAGGTTGCAGTAGAGCTTGTGGACGATGTCATCGTCGAGATCGGCGTGATCTCGGCTCTCTGACTCGTGGTCTTTTTTTTTTCTTTTTTTGTATATAGAAAGCAAATGCGAACAATAGCCCACCAGAGTATTGGTGAAGCTCCGGAAGGCCAATCAGTGGTTCACTGCAGCTCAAATGAAATAAAAGAATCACAATTTAAGAATATAGGGTAACAATTAGACCCAAAATTAACAATTACATTTTTGAAAGGAGGAAACTATGTACGCGGCATTTGAAGGCTTGGAGACCGGTGTCGGAGATGTTGCCAACAACTTTGTCAGGGAGACTGTTCCAAGTTCTGACAGCCAAGTGGATGAAGCTCCTGTCCAATGAATACGTTCTAGCATGAGGTACGGTTAGAGCGTGATCTGGCATGGATGTGCTAGATCTAGTCACACGTCGTCTTTCCATTGGCGGGGGGAGCATGTCAATCAGGTCTTTTGGGCAGGCTTGTGTATGCATCTTGTAGAGGACAGACACTGCTGCAACCTGGCGTCTGTGCGTCAAACTTGGAATAGAGAATTGTGTGCGAGCAGTAGTCTCGTGAACTCCTATAATCTTCAGAGCCTTCTTCTGGATGTTGTCCAGCAAGGTGAGAGTAGATGGTGAGGCATTTATCCAACACAGAGATGCATATTCCATTACACTTCTGACCTGAGCATTGTAGACTGTGGCTCTGCCTTTTGGGTCCAGCTTGTTGGAGACTTTTCGTAGAGCGCCAAGTTTCTGCCCAGCCCTGGTGGTTATGTGTGAGATATGCTTCGTCCATGTTAGCTTGGAGTCAAATGTAACACCTAGGATTTCAAGTTCAGACTTCATTTCCAGTTGACAACCTCCGAGGCTTAAACTCAGTTCCGATGGGGTTCTTTTCCTTGAAATTGTCATTGTTTTACATTTTGATGGTTCAAACGTGACCTTCCATGTCTGAGCCCATGTTTCCATTTTGGCTAAATCTCTGTTGAGGCTAGCTGCAACTGCATCGTTGTCTTTCGGAGAGTGGATTGGGGCGTAAAGTGTAGAATCGTCAGCGTATAAGTAAATCTCATTCTCACATACGTCAACCAGGTCATTAATATAGATGGTGAACAAGAGTGGTCCGAGGATTGAGCCTTGGGGGACAGAAGCATTGATGGAGGAAGCTGCTGAGGTTTGGCCTGATAATGCAACCTTCATAGATCTATCACATAGGTAGCTCTGTAACCATGATAACAGCTTTCCTTGGATGCCTTTGGACATTAGTTTGGTAAGAAGTCCGTTGTGCCAGACCCTGTCGAAAGCTCCCTTTATGTCCAGAGCTACAACACTGACTTCCTCTCCCTTGTCCAAGGTGTTGTTCCACTTCTGGGACAGAATACTAAGGAGATCCGCTGTGCTGTGGCCTGGACGGAATCCAAACTGTCTGCTTGATATCAGGCTATTCTGGAAGATGTAGCTCTGAAGTTGTTGATTTACAGCTGCTTCCATGACTTTGCTGATAATACTTAGCAGAGAGATAGGCCGGTACTTGGATGGGTCAGATTTTGAGTCTCTTTTGTGGATTGGTATAACTCTTGCTGTCTTCCATTGGCTTGGAAATACCCCTTGTGTGAAGCACATAGTGAAAAGTCTACATAGAGGACTTGCAAGTTCTGCGCTGCATTCCTTCAGGACCTGGGCAGGAATGTCATCTGGTCCTGTTGCCTTGTCAGCTGAGAGTTGTTTGAGTAGTCTATTTACGACCTTGGGCTTGAAGGTAATACTTTCGATGGAGGTGGTTGTAGGTTGGTCTGGATGTGGAGCAACGGAATCTGCATCTGGTAGATGACATTTCTCTGTAAATGTCTTGCAGAATACTTCCGCCTTTTCCCCTGCAGTAATGTGAGCTTCTTCATTGTGTAAAATCACTGGGATGTCACAGTGAGCCGCTCTGCCAGAAAGTGTATTAACAACTCTCCACCACTTCTTACTGCTAAGGTTATTGTTGGTAAGGTCCTCTTTCAGTTTGTTGTTGTAATTCCTTTTGGCTTCTTTCTCTGTTTTGTTGTAGATCTTTCTTGCATTGATGAATTTCTCCTTGTTGGCATCCGTGTTGTTCTTTTTCGCTTGCTGAAAGATTCTGCGTTTCTTCCTGGTGGCCTTTCGACATTCGTCAGTGAACCAGGCTTTATCGCTTGTCTTTTTTGTCACAGTTTTGTTGGGGATGTATAGGTCCATGGCCTCTGTAATGATTTCTGTGACTCTGCTGCACGCTTTCTCTGGATCGTTGTCCCGGAATGCTGCAGTCCAGTCCGTCGAAGAAAGGTAGCCTCTCATCTCCCAGTAATCAGCTTGGTCATATTGCCATACTTTTCTCTGGTAGGGTTTGTCTCTGAAGGCAGGAACATCAAATTTCACCAAGACTGGATTATGGTCTGAAGTACCTACATTGGCAAGGGTGGTTGATGAGGCTGGCGAGTCGGTTAAAACAAGGTCTAGGATTTGATCTCCTCTTGTTGGCTCATTAACTATCTGATCCAAACCAAGGCCATTTGCTAGCTGGAACATAAGTCGACCAGCGGAGTCTGTGTTATGACTTCCTAACCAGTCTTCATGATGAACATTGAAGTCTCCCAAAAGCATGACACAGTTTGCTCCAAATTCTTCTATCTTTGGGATAGTGTTGTTGTCTAGGTACTCGATTACATCATTATTAGCACTGGGTGGTCGGTACACAGCTCCTACAAGTAGCTTTTTAGATTGCAGGGTTACTGACAGCCACATAAGTTCCAGGTCTTCGGGATCTCTCAGTGGGTCATGGTAGACAGCAACTCCTTCCAAGCAGTATACAGCAATACCACCACCTGATGATTCAGTTCTGTCTTTACGGCAGCACATAGTGTATCCCGGGATCGAGATACCGTCCGCTCCCTCTTCTACTGTCCGATCGAGGAAAGTCTCCACTACAATCACAATTGTTGGTTTCTTCGCCGCACAAAGGTTTGCAAGGTCTCCAATATTTGATCTAAGGCCGCGACTGTTCACCTCCATAATTCCAAAATTCCTATTACGTGGTCGGGGGGCAGGCATTTGTCGTTTCCGGTGAGGTCCGTCCGTTCGAGGCTTATTTTTCCGTTTTTTAGCAAGATTAATATGGATGATTCAAGAGCAGCTGACCCCTGAACCTCCAGACGCACTTGAGCAGTGCGGTAGAGGTACTCACTATGCATGACCTAATCTGAAAGCATCAATTGACTCATAACAGACTGTGTTCAGGAGAACCACTTGGTCAAGGATGGGGTGATCAGTGATTTTGTATGTACCCCTACTACCCCAGTAGTTGCTGGTTCTCAGCGATTTGGCCGTTGGCTGGGCCGTAGTCAGGATCTTGAACTGAATGGTGTTCGTCATCAAAGTCTGACGCCGTGGACATGTGTGTCGTTAGCGGTCGTTAGTGTCGTGATCGCTCTCTGGATCGTCGTGATCGCTCTCTGGATCGTCGTGATCGCTCTCTGGATCGTCGTGTTCGTGCTCTGGATCGTCGTAATCGCTCTGGATCGTCGTGATCGCTCTCTGAATCGTCGTGATCGTGCTTAGTGTCGTGATCGCTCTCTGGATCGTTGTAATCGTGTTCGGTGTCGTGATTGCTCTCGGTTAAAGCTGGGTTCGTCGGTATCTCCTCTTCCTTGTTGACGGCTCGTGTCGATGTCTGGTCCTGACGTGCGTCATCCTTCTCCCCCTGAAAGTCGGCAGCTCGTGCCGATGTCGCTACTATTCTCGAACCGTACCAGGCCGGGACATAATGCACTTCATCGTACTCCTGTTTGGCAGCCGGTGTCGTGCTGAAGTACGAAGTTAGTGCCTCTAGGGTAACATCGTATACTGTCTGGTCACCTACCGGGGCGGGAACGGTCAAAGTCGCATTTACATCTTGGACATCATAACCGGCAATGTACAGCAGAAGGGCTCTTTTCTGTGTCGGCAGCGTAATGCATGTCGCACTCATGTAACGAGCAAACTGTCTCATCCATACCATCCAGGCTGTTGAAGCCCTGAACGATGACCGTACGGGGAAAGGCGGGGGTGCTTCGATATACTGGGCCATGGCTGCCGCTGGTTCGATCACTTACAATCCTCGTCGCCACTTTTATGTTATTGTGATCAGGAGAGAAATAATAACACGACTACTTCATTCGGAGTATAAATTGCAACTGTGCTTTATTGAATGAATACAAACATACATGATGCCACATGGCGGATAAATATAACTAATTCATGCATGTAACCGCGAGAATGCGCGCTATGCGGTTAATTTAAATAGGTCCTGGGAATCGAACATGATAACATATACTTTATACTTTTTAAAAACACAATAGTTATAATTGAGACAATATTTGATGATGAGTTCACATAAATTGACTCCTACTCCCATGAAATGTAAATTCAATTGATTATTTTGCATATGTAATAACCCACTGTTACCTTGTAAATTTTAAGGAAATAAAAGTTATTTCCCTGAATCAGAGTGTTATGTGTTATTTTGTTTGAGTTCAGTAATTAATTTGTTTAGTTTTGCCCCACCAGACAATAACAAGTCAATAACAATCCTTACTGGCTGTGACAAGGACAAACTCTGGCTATTTTAATTTGTTCATGGAAAATACCCATTTGCATATATTAATACATTATTGCACATAATGGTTCTCATATATAATGAATCACCTTTTTTATAACTCGTATTTCTATTTCGTCATATCCTGGACTTGTGTTATTCTTCATATTGTTCACAATTTAAATTAATTAATTGGGTAAAATAACATTGATAAAGGCAGATTGACCATTACATTCAATAAACCTTCCAATATCGTTATTATAACTTTGTTCACATTGCCTGTTTAAATTCAAACCAACATTTACCCAGGAGGCAAATACCCATTTTCATAGGTTTTCAGCTGTTACC
Organism: Echinarachnius parma; assembly: GCA_037951105.1. Lineage (NCBI taxonomy): Eukaryota > Metazoa > Echinodermata > Echinoidea > Clypeasteroida > Echinarachniidae > Echinarachnius > Echinarachnius parma. Next base: position 119,078 of record JBAMJV010002681.1, read on the forward strand.
TGTTGTAAAAAGGTCAGCGACCAGAAATGACTTCTAGGACCTTCTAGGATCACAACCTAAGTGGACAACCTCGCGAACTAGCTACTGGAAGTCCACAGGATGAGTTTCAAGAAAACCACATCTAATGCAGTACTAGTAACTAGTGTGTTTTAGCCTTATGGGTCATGAATACCCAGTCACACATCTTGCACAATTACACCACAATGCACAACTTATTCCATATTGTTCTTTCATGAAGGTCTTCCCTAAAGCACTGCTCATCGTTTGAGCATATTGCATTTGTGGTTACTATGTCACACGTGATTACATCGTGTTTCGTCACACATGGACCTGACATTTCGAATACAGCGCTTATGTATGAAATGCAAATAACTCTTTTAAGAGATAATAACATGCTATATCTTAATCTTTAAATACTTAATTTGATTTTAGATACATATTAAGAACATAATACAAAGACACCATTTTTGTAAATTAATAATTCAATACAAAAGAAAGCCAATAAAAAACAAACACATACAAAAGCACATGAGTTGTTAATCTATTAATTTGTGTAGACTGCGATAAAATGATACAAAATCCATCTGAAACATCATAAGTTTGCATCATTTGAATCAGATACAGAGGTGTGTTAGTGCGCGTTTGTATGTATGTGGGGGGCGGGGGGGGGGTGGGTGAGAGGGAGGTGGAGGGGGTCACGAGACCATCAGTGTACTCCAAAAATAATTATTAGCGAGGACTTTACTCACCCTGAATGGACGAAGTTTAACCCAAGTCTTACATGACAAGTTTAAAGCAAAGTATTTTACTAGATCGTATAAAGGAAGTACATTTTGAAGCTTGGAAGGGGGCACTGTTGTTCAGGATTGAACCTAGAAGTGGCTTATAGGACCTTTTAGATAGGAACATAAATTGTGTGCCAAACCTTGTTGGCTATCTGCTTAAAGTTCACATCAAGCGTAAACTGAAAAATTATATCTACACCAAACCACTCACTACACCAAACCACTCATCTCTGCTGAGTTGTAATATATGCTGCACCTTCATTCATCAGTTTATCCAGCACACATCATGATTTATTTCGGCTCATCGTGGAAAAATACCTGTAGTCCAGTTCATTGCAGCACTGGAAACGAAACCGTACACAGCAACAACACATTCCTTCAGGAACATATCAAATGTGCAGTGTTCCGGTTAAATAAACCCTCACCAACATGAAACAGCGGTGTTCGAAGGCACTACAGCTTGTCCCAGAACAAATTACAACGGCACTTTCCGCAACGATAACTTAAAAGATATTAGATCAATCAGAATAATATTTCAGGATATGAAACTATAACTTATTACCTACATCGACAGAAAATCCTATCCGATTTGCTTCAGTGGTCATGGGGAATGAGGATCTTTTGTCAATCACGTCAGATGTCCCTTCCCTCCAGATTTTGTAATGAGACGTGTTGTCCATTGACAACGGGACTTTCTGCAACGATAACTTTAAAATAGTAAATAAATCAGAATATTATTTCAAGGTATGAAACTATAACTTATTACGTACATCTTGCAGAAAACCCTATTCGATTTGCTTCAGTGGTCATGGAGAATGAGGATCTTTTGTCAATCATGTTATGTGTCCATTTTCGTTCATAACGCGTGCACAAGTCCATTTTCGTTCATGACGCGTGAACATAACGAAAATGGACACATGCCGTTGTAATTTTTTTCTGGGACAAGCTGTATAACAGGGTCCTCTTCCAATGAGAAAAAGAAGACAAGACGTATGATGTTCAACAACTTCTACACCCTAACAAGACAAATCTCAATAAAGAAAATAGGAAAACAGCCGCAATCCAGGCAAGAGCAATGAAGTTCTGCGAATAACTATGATTTCTGCTACTGGTAGACAGCTTGACATGTATGACTTCATAACAAGTATGGGTTCAGTGATACATTTCACCTACTCTGTTCAAGGAACCCGGCAATATGTGAAGTGGTAGGAAGACTGGTTTCCTGTAAGTGCTAAAACAAATGTGTCTGATTTGCCTTCGGATAACAGAAAGAACAGCAGTGGTACTTTCACAAAGGTGAACCATTTTAAGCAATTCCTAAGTATGGAACCGCTTTCTTCATGTACAGGAACAGTTATTCTGTCACCCATCAACATGATATTGTCTTACCCAGGCTTGCTGTGTAGTAACCAAATAATTACCGTTGGTGAAGATGATGGGACAAACTATCACTTCCGATGCGATCTGGATGTAGCTATCTTTTCCGAAGCGAAGCTGAGGAAAGATGGCGTATACATTCAGATCGCCGAGGAAGTGATAGTTTGCCATCGCCTGAAACCAAAAGGTGATTATTTGCTTCATATTCCACATCGAACTTGTTCTAGATCTAGTCTGTAAGCAGGCATAGTCTAACGCTAGTCTAAGTAAGTAATACTAGGTTTGATCTACTTACCAACATCAATGTTATTCCAATTTCCAATGTGTATGTTGCTTCCAGCATTCGCAATAATCTTGGAACACTTTCTGGCTTTTTACTTTCACTCTCAAGCAAAAAAATGTCCATTTCAGCTTCGTTAGAGCTCAAATGTTACGTCGAACAACAGAACAAGCAATTAACAATAATTAACAGCGCAGCAATGCAAACGGTGTACTGTTACTAATGTACGATACGTATCATAAACTGTGCATGCATAGCGTATGCATATAATGCAGCTTCAGTACAGTGCTACGTACGTATGCACAACGAATACAATTTAATTTGTAATTCGCGCGCATAGAGAACCCCGCCACATCATTTGGGTACGGAATTTGAGTGGCCACACACGAGCTCCACAGTCATGTCAATGCAACCGCGGTGAAAGTGCGTTGCACTCACTAGATAGTACTTTTTATCTAGTGAGTGCAACACACTTTCACCAAAGATATCTACAGCGTGTAACGAAGTTTTCCTCTCCCATCAATGATGGGCGAAACTATGCTTCATCACGTGATTAACTTTTGACCAATCGTAGAGCAAGATTCTTAGTATGTGGAATATAATTGACAATATAACTTCCATCACTGAGGGACTATCCGAACTCTCTACAATCATGATGGAATGTTTGGCTTGGGAATGTGCGCATTATTATCAATGATGTAGTGAGAAGCTCGTTTGAGACAAAGGAGAAAAGTGCCCTCACTAGGAAGCAGTAGCTCCAAGAGAGCTGACTCGTTGTTCATTCATTCATTCATTCATTCATTTATTTATTTCTCGTAAAAGATACAATATATACATGGTAAAATTGACTGGAAATCACAAAGTAAGCCAATGGCTTGAGCGGGAAGTGATTCCCTATTATAAACATGATAAAACAACATGATATAACATAACACGCTTTATACAAAAACATAACGAGAAACTAATTACGTTATATACAAATCTACGCTTAACAAAACAACAATCAGACAAACACCCCCCCCCCCCCCCCCCCCCGATGGAGATATAATTGAGCATGGTAATTAATAAGCATTGACAATACGTTTTTTTTAACTTAGACCTAAAAGCACTTGTCAAGTTGACATGTTTAAGAGTGGAATCGAGCTCATTCCAGAGTTTGCTTCCTTTATAAATTACAGAGTTATTTTGTTTCAATGCTAAACGACAAAATGGCAAGACAAAATTATTTCTGTTTCTTGTTTGAAACTGGTGGATAGCGTGATTTCTTTTAAAATATTGGTTAAAAATGGCTGGCAACAAGTCATTCACAAATTTAAACATAAAAATCCCGAGTTTCAAATAGATACTATCAGGGAGTGTTACACAATTCAAAGTTTTAAAAAGCGGGGAAGTATGAGCGAGAAAGTGTGAATTAGTACATATTCTAATGGCTTTCTTTTGTAACGTATGTAAACATTGTAAGTTGCCTGAACTGGTGCCAGACCAAACGATACTACAATAATCTAAGTAGGGCAAGACGAAGGCATTGTATAACATGACACGAGTTTTCAATTGAAGAATAGAGCGGAGTTTACGCATTACGCCAATAGACATACTAATCTTCCTGCGAATGCTATTGATATGATCTGTCCAAGTAAGTCGGTCATCAATGATGACCCCAAGAAAGTTTATCTTACTATTTTTATCAATGTTTATATTATCTATATGAACATTTAAATTTGTATTATTATATTGATTACTTGAACGAAATATCATGTATTTTGTTTTTTCTCTATTAATTTGTAGTCGATTAGCCATAAACCAATCACATATATTAGTAAGTTCACTATTTACAATATCACACAATGCCTTTTCATCCTTATGAGAGAATAAAATATTAGTATCGTCTGCATATAGAACAAAACGTAAAACATTGGATGTATTAATAATATAATTTGCATAAATCAAGAATAATAAAGGTCCAAGTGTACTTCCTTGTGGTACTCCACATGGTATAGGTAAAACTTCTGAACTGACATCATTAAATTGTGTGAACTGTTTGCGACCAGTGAGGTAGTTCCTAAACCAATCATACGGTATACCCCTGATCCCATAATGCTCAAGTTTATGCAATAATATACTGTGGTCGAGAGAGTCGAATGCCTTACTTAAGTCAATATAAATAGCCATAGTAATTTCCTTATTATCTAAAGAAGTTATAATTTGTTCCAAGGTATACAAAAGTGCTGTTTCGGTAGAATAGGAATGGCGGAATCCAAACTGTTCTTTTGCTAAAATATCATTATTCTTCAAGTGTTCATACAATCTTTTATAAATAATTTTTTCAAGAATTTTTGAAAATGTTAACAAAAGAGATATAGGACGATAATTCTCTACTTGGTGCTTATTGTCTTTTTTATAAACTGGAATTACTTTGGCTACTTTAAATGAGTCTGGGACAATACCGGTTGAAATTGATAAATTAAAAATAACAGAAAGGGGTTTTGCTATTGCGTAAATTATGTTCTTAATTAATTTAACACTTATACCGTCTTGGCTACATGATGAGGAATTTTTCATTTGTTTCACAATTTCAATAATTTCATTTTCATTAGTGGGAAGGAAAAATATAGATTTGGGTTGTCGTCTATTCAAATAGTAAATAAAAGGTTTTGAGAAATTTGCAATATTTTCAGAAATAGATGAACCGATTCGAGAGAAATATGAATTAAATTCATTGGCAATCTCATGATCATCATCTATGCGTCTGTGTTGTTTTTGAAGAAATTGAGGTAATCTAGAAACATTTTGCCTTCCCATAATCTCATTAACAATTTTCCAGGTTTTACAAATATCATATTTATTTTGTTCTATTAAAAACGCAAAGTAGTCTTGTTTACGTATACGTATAATACTATTCAACTTATTTCTAAAACATTTATATTTCTTTTCATTTCTTTTAGAAGGAACATGAATAAATTTATAATAAAGTGTTTTGTTTTGTAACTATAGACGTCATGATACCTTGCGTTATCCATGGTTTTCTAGGAACATAATTCTTTTGCCTTTTGACTGGTTTACTCTTTTCTGTGTGTTTATTACATAAAGGGGTAAAAATATCAATGAATATATGATACGCATCATTGGGGTCATCAGATCTGTCTACAAGTGACCAATTAACATTGTTCAAGTCATATGAAAGATCAGGGTAGTTGACGCTCTTTGAAGATGATGCAAATTTATTTTTTGAGTAATGTCTATCTCTGGAGCTTCGATCGCGCTGCGTAAATCCGCGATCGTGGCCCGTAAGTCGCGAACTTCGCGACGATCGGGCGATGTAGTGGACGTCCCCGTTGGTCCTTCCTTCCTCGTTGACCGATTCTGTGCGACCGGTCAATGCTCTCTGGTACGATGAGGACATCAAGCTCCTCTTTGGCGAAGCTGCAGATGAGATCATCGGTGCTCTCCCCCGTGGATGATGAGGCAGTTCCTTCTGGAGTACTGCTCCAGATCTTCCAAGCGAGCTTCGGCGATGGAGAGGTCTGCTTCCAGCCGTTTGATATGTGTGTCTCGCTTGTCGAGCTCCATCATAAAACAGGAGTGAAGTGCTGGGGCGAGAACTGGAGCAAGGGCTGGTGCTAGACGTTCTTCGACAATGCGCTTGTCTGTAAAGGCCCGAACAATAGCTTCAACAATGGTGAGAAGGCTCGGCCTTTCTTCAGGATCCGCTTCGGTAACTCCCATGGGTTGGACTGCGGTGAATGTGGACTTGGAGGCGGATTTCCTCCAGTCGGCATGACTTGTTGGTTGTCCCCGATGGGCTGGACCGGATTAGATTGGGCGGCCGCTGGTAGATTTGATCGGGTTACGACCATGTTGCGTAGTTTCAAAAAGTGCGTATTTTGTCCAGAAAAGGTTGAATGATCGTACAAAATAACGTCAATGTGTTCCGAAAGTAATGGGTTATAGTTACCGGCTGATTGAAAAGATAATTGACCGGCTAAAAGTGGCTATTTAACGACAATATCAGCTCAATTCTAGCATATCGTGTTGCTCGTGTTGCTCGTTCAAAAACTGTTAAGCTTCAAATTTCCCAGATCGAAATCCTTAAACTGGTCTCCTTTGGTGTTTTACACATCCATTGCAATTTCTTGTGTTGAAGTGATAATGTCATCTGTTAAAGCATTGGCAGTTTTTTGTTACCAGCAGTGTCGATATGTGCCGTTTCTGGGCTGTCCTCACCCACAGCTCTGAGAGATCAGTGAGACGCTTGTGACATCAGAGTCATTGGCATGAATAACTGCTCTGTCGACTCTGTGAACTACTCTGTTGTAGAATGTATAAAGAAAGACCCTTGTAACAGCCTATTCATGCCTGTTGTGTAGATCCAAGCCGACATGAACCTCCATAGCAGACCACACTATGAGAACAATACTCTTTCCTTTCTATCCACAACCAATGTGCATATGGCTTTGACCAATGTACGCTTCAAGCTGTCCATAATCTCATCACCTTTCACATGGTAAGCTCACAAGGTTTATTTTGGTAGCTTGATATAGTGCAAAAACTCATGTAGATCAGGAGCTGCACGTTTCCTACTGACTTCATAGAATTTGGCTTATTTTTTTAAAGGACACACCTATGTTCTTCAGACTTCAGGCCGGCCTAACTGTATATGTATCAACAAAGGTGTATGATATCAGTACCGAAAGGTACTTATTCCAGCAATAGATTTGCGTGCCATTTAGTGACTGCTTCAAATGCTTCACCTTTACGATATTGCCAGTGATATATATGGCGCACATTGTATCAACAACAACTGTCCTTTTACAGTTTGGTTGTCATTGACTTTGACTACAACCTCTTTATTACAATTAATAATAATGAAACAGTTATATATAGCACATAACACATAAGCACAATTACATTTCTTTGTATCCCTGATGACACGAATCTCACCAGAGATGGTGTGGCATGAATTAATGTAGATGCAGCATAAAGGGAGCATACTTTTCAACCTTGTTTGTAAAGATGGCTGCCTTTGGGGCGTTTGTTTGTAGATGCCTTTCAAGTTTCGGTTCATGTGGACTCAAATTTGGTGACTTTTTCTAAAATCTTATTGCGAACATTTTTGTTCCAATTTTGCATAGATTGGCCACTACGTGTTGCCATGTAACCATAAACCTAAGAGCATGTTTTCATTTTGTTAGTATTTGTGTTTGTAAACAAGTCACGTTTGGGTATGTTTCAGACAACATTTTATGATTATCGCGGCGACAGGTTTTCATGATCTAAAATGAATTTCCTCGAGATTTATTTAGCTTGTCTTTGTTTTTAAAGACAAACTGGCGTAAAACAATCAATATGATAATAATTAAATCACATATAGTTGTTTTCTATTGTCATGATAGTTCAATGATTCAAATCTGCTAATGGGGTTTCTCATGTCTACACACATTTTGATCGAGATATATTGCATACGTAAATTATCCTGTGAAAGTCACCTCCACATTTACCCTGCGGACGTAATGGGCCTCTAAAACACATCGAATTCCACATAAATGTCATGATTTATGTTCCAGAATATCTAATGTTACATAATTATGTTAAAAAGTGAAAGTTGCCTACTTGATGACAGTCTATTTGTCGAAAACAACTAAAAAATGTAAAAATGATGTCATTATCTACGTTTTTCATCATATTATCGTAAATACTGCAACATGTAGAGCTAAACCTGCTTGACACGTTTGCAAGATATGAAAGTGGTTGATTGAAAAACAACGAAATAACAGAGGGGGCACTATAAACCACATTGTTAAACTCAGTATTCCTGCATGCAGTCGCTTAAACCAGCTGTCGCCATTTTGTTTCCATTTGTGTACACTAGTTGTCGTAACTCTCCTATAAAGGGACTCTAGCATACTTGTTCTTGCATCGCCCCCTACTATACTTGCGATCACCACTTCCACAGCTTTCATTCGATTGTCACCAAATTTCGTAACTTTTCCTTAAATCTTATTGGAAACATTTTGGATTAATTTTTACGAGATTGTCTACATCGCGTTGCCATGGTAACCATAAACTAAAAAGATGTCTTTCCTTATTTGACATATTCGTAAACAAGTCAAGTTTGGGTATTTTTCTGACAAAATTGTATGGTTATCATAGGTAACAAGTTTCATGATCTAAAATTAATTTCCTCGAGATTCAGTTTGGTTTTCCTTTTTTTTTTAATAAGAAAATGGCGTAAAACAATAAGTATAATACAAATGAAATTAACTATACCAGTTTGATCTATTTTCATGATAAATTATTGTAACCAAGCCTTTAACCGTGAATGTGCCGTTAATCGTAACCGAACGCCAAGTTGTATTTCGTAAGCTGTGTAAGCATGTTGTGTATATGGTTGTGTATTGTGCATCCAGCTTGATTTGAAATATGTGAAGCATGCGATTGCGTCGTATGATGTGCGCATGGTGTAGCTGGTTAGCGCGCACGTACACGATCTCCACACACTGATCCGACGAACGTGGATATTGGAGTGCGGTGTGTGGAAGATAGAGTCATATTTAGAAGTTTTTTTCATGTCGATGGATGCCCAATGGTCTCATCTATCAAATGCCACTAACAAAATAAATTTTCGTTCACGCTTGGGCGAACACTGACTGTTTTTGTACAGAGTGTGAAAAATGGCTTGCGCCAAATTGAAAGAAGAGGGAAAATTAAACCAGCAGTCCGATTGAGTACTCCCATTCAAACAAATTGCCCTTTCATAACTAGTAGCGTACCCAGGATTTTTTAAAGGGGGAGGGAGGGGGGGGGGGGGGTTTCAGAAAAATGTATGTCGGGCGTAGTCCTCGAAATTTGTCGACATTTTCGAGGCCAATACCACAGTTTTTGAGCTTTTCGAGGCCAATACCACAGTTTTTGAGCTTTTCGAGGTCGAGACCATCGAAAATGACGGGCGAGACCACTGACATTATTTTATTCTCGAGAACTGTTAAAACTTGAAAAGGTAATTTTGTTGGTCAAAGGAGGGGGGGAGGATGGAGGGAGAGGGGTTCAACCCCTTGGTCAAAGGGGGGGGGTTGATTTGCTGTTGTAAATCGATGGTAACTCTTGATATCAAGAAAAGGGAAATACATGTTCAAACGGCTAGCCATTACACGTCAACAAATTCAGAATCAAACAAGCGTGAATTCCTCGTTAATGTATTCCTTGACAATAGGTGGAAAGCTCACTGCGAACTAATGTCATTCAAAGGTCGCTAGCCCAATGCATACTTTGTGATCTTGGCCGAATAGGAGCGATCTCCTGAGATCTGTGTTAAGTCGCAAAGTGGGCTCCAATGGCCGCACCAGATTTTTGAACATGTCAAAACCCCGGCGACCGCAACCGACACCACCCTTGCGAACGCGAGTTACAGCAATCTGGTGCGGCCATTGGTGCCCACTTGGCGACTTAACCACATATCTCAGGGGTTCGCCCCTATTCGGGCAAGATCGCTCTAGATCGCTAGGCCTAGATCGATAAGAAGGCACTAGGCTTAACGGAGCGCACTTTTGACCACTTATAGGGAATTTAGTAGTGGATTCTTTGAATTAAGCTTTTGAAAAGAAAGAACTTTCTTTATCACAAAAGCAGGCGGTTATTAGCAGTGTTGGATCACTCGAGGCCGGTTTAAGTCTCGAGTCCGGACTGGAGGACGGCATTGCCGGCCTCGACCTCGGATTCAGACTCGGAGACCCCGGCCTCGGCCTCGGCCTCGGACTCGGACTCGAAGGTCGTGGATTCGATGACTCGGGCCGAGTCCAGCCAATTTCCGTATATTTTGTATATTTGTATATTGGCTATTCTGTGCTATAATTATGCAAGCAGTATCTATTTGTGTTTAAGACATCATACCAGCGGCTGGAAACAGGCCAAATAAAGCCAAGTAGTATATACTGTATCGCATACAGAACACATGCGCGATAGCTATGCAATACTAGCAAGCGATTGTTGCTTGAAAAAGAGATCGCGAATGAACTGACAGCTGACAAGAACATGAGAAAAACATCACTTTTGGGGGAAACGACTGGACACCAAAGTGACATATATCCATAACAAATAGCCCAAGCTTATATGTCATAGGTTTGTACTATCTTTTTTTATGACATTTGGCACCGCGATTCTGAAAATGTTCGGCTATCGACCAAGCCTACAGCATCCAGCTTACCACTGGGAAGGTGTTATGCCAGAGTTGTGGGCGACGAAGGGGCTAGGTGTGCTGTGAATTAAAAACCTAGCTGCATATCACTTTGCATGCGTGGTAATTGATTTTGAGCATAGGGGCCGGGAGTGGGGGAGGGGGGCATGGGGGAGGCCTCCCCCCACCCCCCCCCCCCAAAAAAAAAATCCAAAAAGTGTAAGAGCAAAACGCGTTTTTGCCCCATCCCCCCCCAAACCCCCCCCCCCCCCCCCTCTCCCGCTCAAAAAAAAAAAAGGAAGAACGAAAAAAGAAAAGAAATGATATGTATCAGCCAATACCTGTTAATTACTACGTTTACAAACTAAGTTATACATCCATTTAAAGTTTTTGCTACAAACATTCTCAGTTTGTGTTGTAACTTGCGTATATGGTACGTCTGCGGTGGGTTTTTCTGTACCGATCCACGTAGTTCCTGTGTCGGCTGTTATTGCTCTGGCTGTTTGTGTGATGTGCACAAAATTGCAACATTGCAAAGTTTGAAGTATATATATGCAAAATCTTCCCCCGTGGGAGGGGATCTGCCCGAGCCCTCGGTCTCTTCGCTCCCACGGGAATCATTTTTGGCTGTAAGCTATGATGTTGGATCATACAAATTTGGCATATGGTTTATGTTTTCATGCACCAGATTCCCATTTCAAATATATAAATCCAAAATCTTCCGCGTGGGAGGGGGATACCCCCTCCCAACCCTCCCCCATTGGCTCTGTCCCAGCCCTCGGTCGCTTCGCTCCCTCGAAAATCATTTTGAGCTGTAAGCTATGATGCTGGATCATACAAATGTGGCATATGGTTTATGTTTTTATGCACCAGATTGCACCATTTCAAGTATATAAATGCAAAGTCTTCCCCGTGCGAGGGGGTACCCTTCACAGACCGCCCCCCTCCCCCCCCCCCCCCCCCTCTGGCTCTGCCCCACCCCTCAGTCCCTTCCTTCCCTCGGGACCCATTTTTGGCTATACGCTGTGTTGTTGGATCATGTTTTTATGCACCCGATTGCACAATTACAAGTGCCAAAATGTAAAACAAGAAATTTTGCTTTGTTTGGTTTTGTTTTGTTTGTTTGTTTGTTTGTTTTTTTCGGGGGGGCACACCTTATGTATTTCTTTGTTTTTTCCAAATTATTGCGGTGGGGGGGGGGGGGGGCTACGCCATTGCCTGTCAGTGCGGTAGGACATGAGCCCCTAAAGTAAAAAATTATGAGCCCCCTAAGGGTTTTGCCCCCCCCCCCCCCCCCCTCCCCCACAATCCGAAATTGCTTCCGGCATGCATGATTTTGAGTTTGACTTGAAGTCACATATCCAGTTTGGTTTGGACTTCAACATCCTTACTTATTCCTATCACACCTCTCTTTGCAATAACATCCTTGTATTTCCCTCTATTTTGTAAGCTTTGTATTTCCTGTGAATTTATTTTTTGTTTCAGATTGCTATGTTGTCTTGTTTTTTTTTCCAGCGTAGATTTGGCATATATCGTAAAAATCGTAAAAATCGTAAAAAATATATCGAGCGGGCTTAGTCGTGGAAAATGTTCGAAGCCAAGACCAGGACCGATCAAATTTTCCGAAGTCTAGAACAGGTCCAGTCACAAATTTTGGAAGGTGAGACCAGAACTGGTTTATGGTAGTCGAGACCGCTAAAAAATGGTCTCGAAACCGGCCAAAATTGTAAAAGGGGTCTGGGTTGAAACCGCCCAAAACAGCCATTTATTGATCAAGGGGGGGGGGGGGGGGGGGAGGGGTGCCCCCCCGGCACCCCATTCCTCCCCCCCCCCCCCCCCCCCCAGGTATGCCTATGGGTGGCAACAATATATGATGATTGGTTGATGCAATGTATATTGTTGTTAATTCATATGCCAACAGAAAATTTTGTGCAAATTTCAAGTCAAATTGACATTGTATGGCAAAGTTATGAGCGAAAGTGCAAAGTGATATTCAGTAACTCACTGCACTCACTTTGTACACGGAATAAAAACTCGCCCGGAGTTTTTCTTATCTGAATACTTCAATCATACATAACTTTGTAGCGGAAGGGAAATTTGAAAAACCGCAACCTGTCCCATGATGTTATTGTTAATACGAATACAACAAGGAATAAGGGAACCGCTAGAATTTAAATTTTGATTTGGACAATTATTACTAAAGCCCTTTAAAACATCCTTTTTTTTTTTTTTGTCCATACATTTTTTTTTATTCCATAAACCCCCAATGTTTTCTTAATATTAGGATAGATTATGGGTTGTAGATACGAATCCATACCTCATTTATGCCGAGTAAATGTTATAAAGTCAACATATTGAGGGTTAAAGTTGAATTACGAATTTTAACCGATTTTACTAGAATTTGAAATCGATCACATCGGGCATCTGCCCATATCTCGCTTCTTCTTCATCGATTTTCTCCCATATCTTGATACGTTGTAGCTGAGGTTATGCTCTAAAGTAAATAAGGTCAAAACTTTCTAACAATAGCAATAGAGAATATATAGCGTGGCTCTATAAAAATGTGATTTGTCTGCCGCGCGTATTTGCGTGTATAACGCAGATGAATACAAATGTGGTAATTTGTTGACATATTTTGCAATCCTTATAACTTTCCTCAACATGCCCTATCATTTTTAGTAATTGTGGACTTATAATTACGGACTACGGGCGCGTCAAAGTCAAAATTACGCGCGCACTCAAATTGGCAAAATATGGTAATTTGTTTTTTTTTTGTTTAATCGGCCATAACTTTGTTTACAGTCCATAAACCAAGAATTTTCTTTCAATATTCGGAACAATTAGGAGTTCTAGATTCGAATTCGATCCTCATTTATGGCAAGTAAATGTTATGACATCATATTACGCGTTGAAAAGTAAATATCATCATATCGTTATTTCAATACGTATAACCTTAAATCGTCAAAAGTGACGAATTCAAGATCTAGTTTGTGTTGTTTTTTATTTAATTTACAATCTGCATTAGAATACCCCTCTCCCTTGCCCAGAACAATCAAACATTTAAGTTTATTTTATCTCTTTATATGAAATTATAGCATAATAAAAAACCCAAATTCATTTTCGGATTAACGAACCCGATTTCATTTTAGGAATAGCGAACCTTCGGAAAGCGAACCCTGGGAAAAACGGACCTTATTTCATTTAAGGAATAGCCAACCTTCCGAATAACGAACCCTCGGAAAAACGAACCTTCGGAATAACGAACCTTCTGAATAATGAAACAAATGTTCATATTAATGAACCTTATTTCATTTTAGGATAAACGAACCCTCATGTATACGAAATTTGCGTTTTGGGAATAACGAACCTTCGGAATAAAGAACCTTCGGAATAACGAACTTTCAGAATAACGAAGCGCGCCCATAATAGTAATGGCAAAGATATACCATCATGATAGTAATAAATCTAGAAAATGTACATGTACTTTGAATAGTAAGCTTCCAGAATTTAAATTGAAAATGCTTTATAATATATTTTATACTAAAGTACATTTGTATACATTTTACATGGTTAATAGTAATTAATGTTTTTTTTTTCTTTGTTGTAAGTATAAAGACACTTATAAGCATTTATTTTGTCTTTCTGAGAAAGTAAAAAAAAATTGTTAAGAGCGTTGTAATTTATTGAAATTAGTATATATTAAAAATACATGTATACTTCGGAAAGGTATCAATGTAGGGATAGTTGACTTTAAAAAGGGAGTGAACATTCATTAAATACATGATTTTGATAATACATATATTTCATGTTTTTTTACATGAGAAAGATAAAAATATATATAATTCTTATTGCACTGTTTTACAAAGAAAAATAAAATAATGTTTAAAGGAAATTCATTTCAGTTTATAACACCATGTTACAAATGATTGTCATACAATTTGACTAGAATTGTAAAGCCACTCTTTGCCGCTCTCCCCTTCTCCCCCACCCCCATGCATCCACGGCAATTAGAGTAAGATTGATCCCCTTTCCCAAGTCCACACTGCTCAAAATCTTTTTTTTTTTAGTCAACATTGCTTAAAATAAATCAAATTCTTGTCTAAATCGTATTTATTTATTTGTCGGATTAACGAACCCTATTTCATTTTCGGATCAACGAGACTTCGGAATAACGAACCTTCGGAATAACGAACCCGATTTTATTTTCGGATCAACGAACCTTCGGAATAACGAACCCGATTTTATTTTCGAATTAACGAACCTTTGGAATAACGAACCCGATTTCATTTTAGGAATAGCGAACCTTCGGAATAACGAACCTTCGGAATAACGAACCTTCAGAATAACAAACCCGCTTTCATTTTTAGGAATAGCCAACCTTCGGAATAACGAACCTTCGGAATAAAGAACCTTCGGAATAATGCAACAAATGTTCAGATTAACGAACCCTGTTTCATTTGCGGATAAACGAACACTCAGGTATAGGAAATGTGCGTGTTCGGAATAACGAACCTTCGGAATAACGAAGCGCATCCGAATAGTTTACTTTGCCATGCTATCGTATTATTTTAAAACGAACCAAAAATTAACACTAGATGTTGAATCGTCACTCTTGACGAATTAAGGTTATACGTACTGAAATTACGATATGGTGATATTGACTTTTTAACGCGTAATATGATGATATTATAACATTTACTTGGCATAAATGAGGTATGAATTCGAATCTACAACTCTTAATTGTTCCGAATATTGAAAGAAAATTGGGGGTTTATGAACTTTAAACAAAGTTATGGCCGATTAAAAAAAGTTTGTTTTTAGCATATTTTGCCAATTTGCGTGCGAGCGTAATTTTGACTTTAACGCGGGCGTACTCCGTAATTAGAAGTCCACAATGACTAAAAATGATAGGGCATGTTAAGGAAGGTACAATGATTGCAACAATTGTAAAAATGCTGAATGTGTACTCATCTACGTTACGCGCGCAAATACGCGCGAAAGACAAATCACACTTGTATAGAGACACACTATATAGTTCCTATTCCTTTTGTTTGAAAGTTTTTACCTCATTTCTTTTTAACCATAACCTCAGCTACAAGATATCAACATTTTGAAGAAAATTGATAAAGAATAAGCGAGATATGGACAGAAGTCCGATGTTATTGATTTTAAATTCTATTAAAATCCGTTAAAATTCGTATTTCAACTTTAACCCTCAATAATATTATGATGACTTTATAACATTTATTCGGCATAAATGAGGTATGGATTCGTATCTACAACTCATAATCTATCTGAATATTAAAAGAAAAATGGGTGTTTATGGTCTTAAAAACAGTTATTGCAGAATACAAAAAGGATGTTTTTACCATATTTTGGCAATTTGAGTGCGCGCGTAATTTTGACTTTGACGCGCGCGTACTCCCTTATTTTGAATCAAGAATGGCTCAAATTGATAGGGTGCATGTGAAAAACGACATTTCTCTTGTTCATTTGCGTTACGCGCGAAAATACGCACGCGCCGACGGTCGCGCACGCGCGAAAATTTTTGAAACGCTTAAAATTGTCTGAAACATATAGTAAATTACTCGGGTTGGGGTTTCGATCATTTTTTTTTTTATTTATTTGACGGACGCGTACGCGCGCGTTTCCGAGTGTAAGCGCACGGGCATGAGCTTAAAAGATGACGATTGACCTGACTGATATTGATGTGAAATTTGAAAAGAAATTGATGATGCATGACTGAGTTATGATGATTAATGAAATTTGACAAAATGGCGTCCTGATGACGTCACAGTAACGTGACGACATTGAAATGAGTTTCTTGCACCAATTCAGATGATGCTGTATCATGATGTGAAATTTCATGACGATTGATTCATCTGATCTTGAGATATGCGACAAACAAAATCGGAAGAATAATAAATAAATAAATAATAAATTTAAATTTGAACGAAATCAATAAGGTTATACGTATGATATACGTATAACCTTAAAAATAACTTGACCAAAATCCTATTTTTTTGGCGATTTTTAAAAATTGACAAACGACCAGAAATCAATTTCCATTATCAAAAAGAAAAACATAATATTGAATAGCACGTAATGGCATTAAAGGGATAGTTGAGTTTTGGTAGAGAGGGCGCTAGACTACTTTTTTTTTTGTGAGGTAATGAAAAACTGAGTGGAAAATTTGAAAGAGCATAATATTTAAATAATAAAATCATCTTTGTTTGATCAAAATCGGTTCAGGGACGGCTGAAATATCCATAAATATAACAATTTGTAATAAAGCTGGGGCCCCAGGTTTATTAGAGAATTTTGAACCAGCCGTTAAAAATTCCAAAAAATGCTTCCTCTTTTCAAAAAGTTACAAAATAGGTATTTAAATAGTTGTTGGTTATTTCTCTATCTAATCACTATTTCAACAAAACATCACATGCACAATATTTTATTCAAAATGGTTGAAACCGATGAGTATTTAGAGAGCGCCCCCTTACGTTTTAACGGCTCTTTTAGAATGATAATATGATCTTTACTACGTCATTTGTAATTTTGTAATGTAATGTAATGATGCAGGTTTTGGTTACTAAAATTCAGTTTCACCGAAACTGTACTCTCCTTACCAGAACTCAACTATCCCTTTAAGTGTTTTGCATGTCAGAATTTAGAATTCATGAATCCGTTTTAAATTGAAGTCCATTCATGTTTCTATGTGACAAAGAAAACAAACAATTGAAAATTAAACCAGAATCCTTCTCAATATCCATTTGTAAATAGAAAAACAAAATATTTAAACACGGATAATGGACTTAAAGTGATCCAGGTAAAGTGTCTAACTCCACGAAAAAATACTTGGAGCTTCCTCGTTTCTCTTCTGCCTTGTTGTTTAGCTTATGGTAAGAGAATAATAAAGTAGGGTTAGATTTTGTCAAATGTCCCTTTAGTATGAAGATAATTATCATTGAAAATCATTATTTCAAAAGCGTTGATCAACGCTTTTCAAAAAAAGTAGAATTGTTGTAGCTAAACACATCCCAGAACAGTATTTGGTCCGAGCCAGCTAGCACCCGTGGGAAACATTCAAGACGCTACTGAACTTTGATCCAAAGTGCGCAAATTCCACGAATTCTGTACAGTCTGTAAACATGCGGATATCGTCAACGGTTGATAATAAGTATAACTGCTACAAATCCATGACAGGCCATCAGTATTCGGTGATAAAATATGAATTCAATATTCGTTTTTTTTCACTAGGTTAACAGTGTTCGTTTTCTTTCAAACTTTCACAAATCTTTCAGTTGTATTTTACAATGATATTGATATAGGATTGAAGTCTCAAATGTCATTTTGTGCAATACCTGAATCACTTTAAGGATCTTAAGTGGTTCATTATGCCCCACCGCCCCCCCCCCCCCCCCCCCGACCTCCCGGTAGTATGAAAACCTAAAGCCCGGCATGTAAGATTTAAGCGGACATCCTGGAAAATGACACCCTTTTGTTGGAATCAAAACTCTATCTAGCAAAGTTAATGTAAAAGAGCCCATTATCGTTAATGTCATTCATTGTTACATTTATATGGCACGACAATATCAATAAATTATGTATTGATAAAAATGTTAAGATTAAAGGAATGTGTTTGTTTACTTATTGTTTGCAAGGGTTGTGTTGTTTCGTTACATCTAGAATTATGTATTTATTTTAATTTTTAAATGTAATGAATTAACCCGAATTTCTTGTCTTGCTAGGTGTTGGCTGTAGTCGTTATATACGGGGTGTACAAACTACAACAAAAATGTAAGTACTTGTGATGAAAATATGCTTGAATCCGTTTACTGCAGGGACCGAGAATTCTCGGTCCCCGATGAGCCTTCTCATAACGGGAACCAAGATTTCTCGGTTCCGAGCAAGGGCTATAATTAATACGCAGTATAGTATGCTGAACCTTTCTTCTTCTATTTCAATTTCTTACAGCGCATAGAGACATATGTGATATGCGCGTTATAAATACTTTATTATTATTATTATTATTATATCAATTGCATAAACAACCATGTATACATCTTGTAAGAACAATACTCTTACATGAATACAAACAATGAACCCTTGGCTACATGTATATCAAGTTTTTCCGACTCTAGTTGCGTGATTATTGTTGTATTACAAGGTGAATTACAAAGTGAATTATAAATCAAAACATGCGGGAGACGTGAGAGAAAAAAATCATGAAGTTGGAAGATGAAAGTCCGATCGGTCTAGATGCACGTCGAAAACAAAAATAGAGGGCTGGGTGGGGGGGGGGGGGGGGGGGGGGGGGGGGGGGGGGGGGTTGCAAAATATACCCCCCCCTCCCCCTACCCCCCTCCCCCACCCCCCCTCCCCCTCCCCCCCCCCCCCCCCACCCCCCCCTAATTAGATTAGGGTTAATACTCTTCATTTCGTTTGTTAGAATTGAATTAACCCTGTTTCGTTTCCTGTTCCGCGAATCCCCTTTTTTTCAGAAAAAAACAAACCTTTGGAACATCGAACCCGATTTAATTCTAAGAGAATCGAACATTTTGAGTAACGGAATATCGTAATTATGAACCTTCGAATAACAAACCTTCTGAATAACGAACCTTTGAAATAACGATATGTAATCCGCATCCGAAAGTGCATTGCTATTAAAAGTAATTGAGTGATGATTGACAAGAAGAAGTCACACGAATTATATTACTCCAGACAGCTTTTATTTTGCGAGGTGAGGTTAGCAACCTTTCAGAATATTTTGTGTTCATATTTAGGTCAACATATTTAAAAATGGTGTATTTATCCACAAATGCAGATGAACAGAAGTCATCATGTATAGGTTGCATTTCATTGAAACCTTAAAGGAGAAATTCAAAGGGAATAGAATCAAGTTATTATGGTTTATTTTATGATAGAATGAGTTATTAAAGCAATTTGTGCAGTTAACAAGTCATGAAAGTGTTCAGTTTCATGTTTTATGAAAATAAATTTTTAGTGAATTGACCCTCCCCTTTACCATGAAATCGGCACAGCAAAGTGGCTCTGTGAGTGACGTAAGAGCCGGGCTTTGCGCTCCCCACAGCTCTAGCTCGAACGGCGATCTACACGCAAATGTTCATAGAGTGGACGCAGTTCTACTCTCTCAAACGATTGAATATTGCCTGAATAATCAATATCTGACACACAGTTGTCCTCCCATGTCCTGAAACATATCCTAATGTCAATATTCATGTCATTATTGGCATTGAAAAAGTGCCAATCTCCGTAAAATAACTGTTTACAACTCACCATTTTGCCGAATTGTTGTTCATATGCACACGGAGAGTATGAAAAACAAATCTATTTAGCTGTGTTCAAAACAAAATTACCTAGTAGAATCATGTTCCGAGCTAGAATTGCCTTTGTTATAACAATATATACTATTTCTTATCCATTTCAATATTTAAATAACTGGTATATTACATAGAATAGTGTATTTCTCACCGTTTTGTTTTGGTTTTGTTTCGTTTCGTAAAAGTTTCGTCCATCGATAAATACATGCAAGCGCACGATCGTATACCCGGCCGTATACTATGCATATTGTGTATGTTAT
>JBAMJV010002682.1:0-40000 GCA_037951105.1 Echinarachnius parma
TGTTTTGTTGTCATCCTGAGGCAAATCGGAAACACATGTCACTTTGGTTTCCTCTTTTAAGACCTTCACCAGGCTAGCATTGGTACCACTTCTCATACTGCCGTCTTCCTTGAACAAAGATGGAGGACTATTACTGCACTCATGCTTCCCTGTGAAATCAAAAATGTAGAGTTGTCCACCACTAACAATAATCTGTGTCATGCGCAGTCTGAGTGGCAGAGATACCACTAGCTACCCATGCTTCAGCGGCAAGAAAGCATGGCTCAAGAGCAGCATGAAACGAAACACACCTGCAGTGGTAGACTATGGTGACAACCAAGCAAATGCCATAACAGGCGACCTCATCACCCAGGCACGAGAACTGACCATAGATGTGTACACCACCAAAAACGACCAATTTGAAGATTCTGATCTTGAAAAATTGAGAGCCTACAAGTTCTTGAACAACAAGTCAACTCTCCTGAAGCTGCTGCCTCCCACAGAAGATGATTTCCTCTTACACCTAAATAGAGCTGCTCATGCGACCATCATTGACAAGAATGCGCATATCGCCAAGCCAAACATTCCATCGTGTACAGAGTTCGGATGGTCCTTGACTGATGGGAAACCAATTCCAGTGCCATCTACACAACAAGCCTGGCCTGAATCGATGGAAAAGACACTATCGTGTGGATGTGTCAGGGGATGCTAGAAGAACTGTTCTTGCTCAAAGAAGGCGGTTCCATGCTACATAGGCTGCCGTTGTCAGGGCATAAAAACCAAGTGCAGAAGGGTGCAGTGCACTGCTATAATGGAAAGTAGTGATAGCAGCAGTGACTCAGAAAATGAATAGAACATTCGCGGAAAGCAGAGATTGCAGCTCATTCGCGGATATCAGTGATAGCAGCTGGTGACTTAGAAAATGAATAAAACATTCGCAGATGTCAGTGATAGCAGCTGGTGACTTAAAAAATGAATAGAACATTCGCGGATATCAGTGATAGCGGCTGGTGACTTAGAAAATGAATAGAACATTCGTGGATATCAGTGATAGCAGCTGGTGACTTAAGAAATGAATAGAACATTCGTGGATATCAGTGATAGCAGCTGGTGACTTAGAAAATGAATAGAACATTCGTGGATATCAGTGATAGCAGCTGGTGACTAAAGAAATGAATAGAAAATTCGCGGAAATCTGGGATATCAGTTGGCGAGTCAGAAATTGAAAAGATCATTCACAGAAAGCGATAATACCATGTTTTGCCGAAACTACAATTTACATTTGATGTTTTGCATGTATTTGTTTGTTTGGCTTGGTAGATATTATTATCTGCAATAATGGACTTTTGTTTTATAACTGGTTCTCTCATTCAAAATATGTATGCGTATCTCAGAAAGTATGGTTAGTATACATGTATAGAAAGGGCACTTTTCAATTTTCACTTCATACTTTCAGCAGTTAAATTGTCCAACCTGGTTGTTATCGTAGGTCATAGAAAGCATTGTTGGGGAAATTTTTCAAAACTATCCACGGCTGTAATAATATCCTGTAATCTGAGCTCAAAAATATTAAAGACAACTACAAATAGAGACTATTTATTTAGTCTCCTGACCACACTAAATCCATCATAATACTAAAATGGTAATCATTTTAATACTGTTGTGGAGTCCACTGACAATAAGGCTTGGTCATGCCCCCCCCCCCCCCCCCCCCCCACCGGACCCCCACCCTCCCTACTCCACAACTCTTATTGTGTCTGATTCATGGAACACTAACAAAGTTTTATTATGTTTTGATGCATTTTTGTATCAGTGAATGTAATTTTGAAGAGATCTAAAGAAATAATTACATGAACAGATTCAAATTCTTATGTATTTCTTTGTTTGTATTGCTTATGTTATTGTTTAGTGTTTTTAACCAGTTTATTTCATGGTAAACATATATAAAGTTATTTTGATGCACATTTAGTTTGTACTGATTAAAATATATCATTGTTTGTCATTATTGGTACTATATTTGCTTTTTATACATAAACGCTCCATTAAAAATGTCACTTCCGTGTGTGACGCATCACGCTTTAACAACATTTTTCACAACAACCAAATATGCAATATGCTCAAATCTGGTATCATATTATGCGCAGGAATCTAAGGAAAACGTCCATGAATTGACAAGCAGATATTATTAAGCATCGTGGTGTAATCATGAACAATGTGAGATCGGGACTTCATGACCCCTAAGGCCTAAACCCACCATATAGCTACAGTAGGGGTGATTTTCTTAAAACTCATTCTGTGGGCTTTGAGCAGCTTGTCCGCGAGGTTGTCCACCTAGGTTGTGATCCTAGAAGGTCATAGAAGCCATTTCTGGTGGCCAACCTTTTACAACAGGCAAAAGCTGACAAACCCCCTTTGCCCCCTGGGTATATCCTAATTACAATTGGGTACACCACTATCACAGCGAATACAGGAGGCCGCCATTTATTTGTCTGCCTTCTGTATCATTACGTCTGCACGGACACCACTAATCGGTCAATGATGCATCGGTCTTGTAGGACTCAAAAGGCTGGAAAGTTGCTGTAATTTTCAGTGATGTAATCTGGTGCCTGAGCCCTGAAGTAAAGAAAATACCCGAAAATAAGCAGAAATCCTTAATTTGCAAATGGGTAGTCCCGGACCCATGCGTGGAATATCATGTATGGTTTCTGTTTCTCCTTTAGGGAAACACCTGATAATTCGAAACAAAAATCTTGTGAACTGAAAGATCATGATTTTTATGAACTAATAATAAGATTTTCAATCGAGCTAATTGTTTCTTTTTTTCAGTTTATGTCCACATTCCCGTGGAAATGCCCGAGATGAGTAGAGAAAAAAAGGCCCAGGAATCAAAATCAAGACCTCTGGAGGTATAGGTGTATAAATTAATGGAGCCATAAATTGTGTGTACCTAAAATAGAGATCTTTCCAAAATGTATTGCCAGAGATAAACATTTTCCTCATCTTAACCCTAACCAGGCTGGTAAGGGGAAGGGGGGGGGGGGTGCGGGGGGGGGGGTGGGGGGGTGGGGGTTGAATCCTACCCCCCCCCCCCCCCCTTGACGTTTTGTGCAATAATTATGCAATGTATGCACTGCCGCATGACTTCATACATTTTTATATTGAAGACTTGCGCAAGTTTTCCAACCATATTTGCGATGACCGGGTATACGGTAATGAAGTCACGTGACCTTTGGTAAGTGAGTTGCTAAATTTTGTCATTTGTGTACAAAACCTATGTATTTTTTCCTAGAAAAAACTTTATTTTCATACTAAATACTGCATACATTAGTTGACAAAACAAAGAAATACAAATTAAAATAAAGGACAATTTTGGCTGTCACAATTTTAATGTTGAAAACCTGTTAAAGTGATCCAGGTAAAGTGTAACTCCACGAAAAATACTTGGAGCTTCCTCGTTTCTCTTCTGCCGTGTTGTTTAGCTTATGGTAAGAGAAGAATAAAATAGGGTTAGATTTTTCAAAAGTCCCTTTAGTATGAAGATAATTATCATTGAAAATCATTGTTTCAAAAGCGTTAATCAACGGTTTTAAAAAAAAAGTACAATTGTTGTAGCTAAACACGTCCGAGCCAGCACGCGTGGGAAACATTCCAGACGCTACTGAACTTTGATCCAACGTGCGCAAATTCCATGAATTCTGTACAGTCTGTAAACATACACGAGTGCGGCTGATTATTACTGCTACAAATCCATGACAGGCCATCAGTATTCGGTGATAAAATATGAACTCGATATTCGGTTTTTTCACTAGGTTAACAGTGTTCGTTTTCTTTCAAACTTTCACAAATCTTTCAATTGTATTTTACAATGATATTGATATAGGATTGAAGTCTCAAATATCATTTTGTGCAATATCTGACACTTTACCTGGATCACTTTAAATGAGTCATACAGAAAATTCTTGCACAAAATTAGTATATTCTGACAATATTTAGTGATTTACAGATGAAAAAGGGATTTCTGCATAAATTTGCAGAATTAATTAATATCTGACACTTTACAGGTGCACCTTTAATTAGAAATGTATTATTTTGTGGCATGCTATCTGTGTGCTGAATATCCCGGCGGCTGCTCGCTTGTCGATCGGTCTTGACCGACTTGCAATTTTTATATAATAGCATTATATTCTGAAGGTATGTCCTTAGTGAAAAGTACATGAATGATAACTTTTTAAATACATGTTGATTAAGGTAGTCTAAAATGCTATGAAATGTAAATATGTTTTAGATGTGCTTTTATGATATATATCTATTAATTAAAGTTAAGTTTATAAGTAAACATTGACTAATGATCATTTGTCCTTTATATTATGTACTAAGCTCTACAAAACTACATTTTCCTAATATGAAAAATTTTACATTGTGGAAGTTAAAAAATACTTATTTCAATGTGGCAATTTCGCGGCTATGAAAGTCCACACAGTGAACAATTTCATTTTTTCATTTAATATGGTGATGGATGTTTCACATTGTGAGGTTTTCACAATGTTAAATTCTAGCATTTTTAATATGGTCACAAAGTTTCACAGTGTGGTCCACAGTGTGATTCACACTGTGAGTGAATCTCCACAATGTAGTTTTTTGGATTTCATGGTGTAGTGACACTGTTTCACAATGTGAACCACAGAGTAATTCACGCTGTGACTTCATACTGTGAATGAGTGTGTTCTTTTCACAGTGTGTTCTTTTCACAATGTGAATCTCCACAATGTTAAATTCAAGCATTTCACAGTCTGGTTCACAGTGTGATTCACACTGTGAACCGCATTGTGATTCACATTGTGAACCACAGTGTGAACGACGCGGCCACGCTGTGAAAACGCCCGAAATACGCAGTGTGGATGAGTGAATGAGTGTGAATGAGTATGTTGTTTTCACAGTGTGGTTCACAGTGTGATCCACACTGTGATTCACACTGTGATTCACACTGTGATCCACACTGTGATTCACACTGTGAACCACACTGTGATTCACACTGTGATTCATACTGTGATCCACACTGTGATTCACACTGTGATTCACACTGTGATCCACACTGTGATTCACACTGTGAACCACACTGTGATTCACACTGTGATTCACACTGTGGAACGACGCGGCCACACTGAAAACGCTTTCACACTGTGTATTTTGGGCGTTTTCACAGCGTGGACGCGTCGTTCCACAGTGTGAATCACACTGTGAACCACACTGATTCACATTGTGAACCACACTGTGATTCACACTGTCAACCACACTGTGATTAACACTGTGAACCACACTGTGATTCACACTGTGAACCACACTGTGATTCACACTGTGGAACGACGCGTCCACGCTGTGAAAACGCCCGAAATACACAGTGTGAAGCGCACTGTGATTCACACTGTGACCCACAGTGTGATTCACACTGTGATTCACACTGTGAATGAGTGTGAACTTTCCAGCAGGGATAGGTCAGATTTAGTGGCTATAGGTCAGATTTAGTGGATATAAGTCATATTTAGTGCCTCTAAGTCTATTTATAACTGGGATTGAATATGCGCGCTTTGGTCTCCATTCAAGTCGCCAAACCCCGCTATCTTCCGTATTAATTTGTTTCGTTTGAATTATTATCTTCCGTATGAGTTTAAAATAATGCTCTGAAAACCACCACCTTAGTTCGAAACGCGCAATTATTTTATTACGCATGAATTTGTCGCGCCCTTATTGGCTTCCGTTTGAATTTGTTGATTTGCATATAAAAATACTTCATCAACCCCCCCCCCCCCCCCCCCCCCCCCTCCCTGCCGGCCGGCCACCTTAGTCCGATAATTTGTCGATTTGCAACTAAGTCTGAACAAACCCACCACCTCAATCCATCCCCGCCATAGTACTATCTTAAGTATGAATTTGATTTTTTTAGAATAATCGAGGTAGAATTTCCTGTCTAAATCACATCGCACTTCGTTGGCAACCCAACCAAGTTTGGAAATATACAGGGTGGCTCCCAAAAAACGGAACGGGGCACTTCCCAAAATATAATACCATAATGTTTATGTTCATCGGATAGGGTGAGTGAGTGAGACCATGCATGTCAGGTGCCGATTTATTTCGACCTAGTAAAAAAGAAGAAATAATATTAATAATGATAATCTAAAAGTAAAACTTACCTGCTTGAACCAAGAGAATCAGACAAAGTTCATCTCACTTTCAGTCGTCACTGTCATCCGCACAACTTGTTGTACTTGTAGATCAAAATCACCCTGACCGCCTACGTTGACTTCCCAAACAAAATTATTCTGCACTCTAAATTATCAGTCATTGAGTCTGAAACTCTGAGATCATTGATGAGGTAAGATGTACATCAAAACCTGCTGTTGAAATCATACGGCCACTACTGCACTGCACTGCACTGTCAACAATGTATGCGGGTCACATTGCATTGTCCTTGATATGAGTGACGCCGTCATGCATGCAATGCACAATACACAGTGCATGCAATATTTCACAACGCGAGCTTTGAGTCTTTGAGATTCTTACTTATAACGTGATCTGCCAAAATCATCTGAATAAATACACTAGTGGCCATCTAGAACAAGCTCCTAGATATATTCATAAACGATCAATCCGTCACAAATGATAACAAATTAACAATATTTCCGATTTGATCACTCGATCGTGTCGTTGACATATTTCGCTCAAATCAGTACAGTTTTAACGTGTAACGCATACGCGCTGTCTAAATTGTACGTTGTACATGCATAGGATATGGATGCTGCGCACACGCGTGACGTGCATTGCATGCATAGCGTACACGTTGATGCACAAAACGAGACTTTTGTGTACAGACTAGAAAAGAGTCTACCAGTCGTTTTTCAAGCATTCAAGGATTTTTATACCTGAATACTTCTTTAAATATTTTCAAAACGGCACGGTACATTCTAATTTGGCACGGTCAGTCTTTTCAAATCAGACCCTAGTTTAATATAAACAAGGTTTTAGACCTGCCAAATGTGTACTCTGACCACCTCGGCTCTTTGAATGTTCGATAGAGCGCAATTAGACCAACGAAAACACGGACAGCATCGCTAATCTGCGCTATTGTATCCACTCGCATGGGCTTATTTTCTCCATAACAAGAGATCTCCTTTAATGCGTATAAATCCTCACTGATAACGAACCTTCGGAATAACAAACCATTAGGTTACACAGTAGTTAGGTGAATACCGCTCCTCAGCGGCTGGCGAGCGGTGTGGGTTTTCCACTGTCAAGCTAGTTCAGATTGGACCTTGGGGAATTTATTTGATCCCTGTTCGCTCTTATCACTAGCCCCTAGGCGCTGATGTCTCAATTTACTGGCAGCACGAGGAGGAAGTGAGGAGAAAGAGAGGAGGTATGTCAAGGTCGTTGGTCAGTGGACCCGAGCTAGACCAGAAGTCTTATAGTGTTAGTCTTAGTAATTAAACTCAGTAAAAGTATTATATAGGTTATGTCATTGGTTGTGTGAGTAATTTTATATAAGGTTTGCGAGATGTAGAACACTTTAAATGTGTGTATAAAAGAGACTGGGAGAGAGAATTCTCATTCGGGGGAAAACATTGCTAAAATCTTTCACTGCGCATTTACCAGAATGATCGTTTAATAAATGCTACTCCCTTGGTTTAGGTTTTGGCCTCAATAGAGACTGGTGTTTTACTTTTAGAATTAGAAACATGGCAACTGCAGACATGATCATTCCATTTTGTCTATGCAGGGAAATCATGTTTAGTTTAGTGGCCACTACAGGCAGGATAACTGCTACAGACAACTTAAATAGACATGCTGCCTGAATGTGTATAGGTCATGTATTAATACAATAAGAATGAAGAGGTCTGCAAACATAGACTAGTGGCCATGCAGTTTACTGCAGCCCAGAGAAGATTATCTCTATGATAGCTCTAGGCCTGGGGGGGGGGGGGGGGGGGGGGGGCAGTTAAAACAGCATGGATTGTTGCCAGAAGAGATAAAAGTGTCAACATCAGAAAAGAATGTGACCAGTTGATTTCCACCGAGGTGGAACTCAAGCTAACAGGACAAACATGTCATGCATTCGGAATAACGAACCTTCGGAATAACGGAACCTTCGGAATAACGAACCTTCGGAATAGCGAGCTGTAACCGGATTTTTACTGTGCAAATGTGTGATTAAGTAATAATCGAAGAGTGATGGAATACACTGCCCTCCCAAGGAAAAAAGCAGTATCTGACATTTTTGTTGATTTTCACTTTTTTGCAGAAAAATACTCAATAAACAATGCTCTTTCATGTGATACATTCAGTTTTCTGAAAACAATTTGGGAACACCATTTTTTCCCAAACCTCAAACGCAGTATCTACAGTCAACCTCCACTTTCCCCAAGGAAAAAAGCAGTATCTACACAGCTAGTCTCGCCACAAGACAAACCAATTATTTATAAGCAGACAATATGAATAATGCGCATTTATAATAATTATATCTTGTATGAACAAATTTCACTACTTATATGAATTGCGAAGCACAAAATATTGAAGCAAATTTAACATATAAGTGCATTTTGCAATACGACCAACATTCTTCTATAAAGCGCAGAGTTTGTGACAAAGGCTATTCAAGTATGCATGAAAGTGCGTGTACCTCTGCCACATTCACACAATTCACAGACTGACTGAGCACGGCATATGATGCTGTGCAGTGTGTTAATGGCATGTGATTTTAACGCATACATACATGCAATTGAGTCATGTATGTACAGTAATGCAGTCCTAATCTTCTACTAAATTAAGCTCTTCAGTGCCAGCATGGATTAGTAAGAATTGTTTTATCCATAACATAAGGCATAATTCATCACCCTCCAAATTTCTATGTAGATACTGCGTGTTTCCTTGGGGAAATCGATCACGCACCGTGTTGGGAGCATGTAACATGCATTATTCCATATTTAAAGTAACTTAGGACTTGATAAGAGAGGGCGCTCTTTATCATTTCAAAGTTTTGTTTTAACTCTAACATATACACTTTTATAACAAATGTATAAACAATCATTTTTGCGTGGTTAATGAATACAATTCATGCTTCGTATTTTCTTTCATTGCGGAAATATGGGCCAATAAGTCCCTTTTTAAAGAAAAGTGTGACTCGCCTAGAGAGGGCGCTTTTTAATTAATCAAACTTTTTCCCTTTAAAGTATGTTAATAGTACATACAGAATATATCCGAAACATTTTCGATTGTTTTATCCATAACGTAAGGCATAATTTAACACCCTCCGAATTTCTATGTAGATACTGTTTTTTTCCTTGGGGAAATCGGTCACGAACCATGGATTTTCCCAAAGTATCTACATTTTCATGAAAATCTCAAAATTAAACGGAAAATTCAATTGTTCATGTATGAAGAAAAATAGACACTTATATAGCCTTTAATCACACACTTAAGATATCTTCACAAGTTTATTATTTCCGAGCGGCTGTGGCAAAAACACAAAAGGGTCAATATCTCAGTTTCTAGAAAAAGCTGAATCGTGTAGATACTGCCTTTTTCCTTGGGACGGCAGTACATTCCACGCGATGAGAGGGGCATTACGGTAGCATGGCTAGACTCTCACTGATTCTGTGCCTGTAAAGAGAGCACTTGTTGTCTGCTGGGACGTAGAGTTGGACTGCTTTACCTACATCATTGCGAGAAGCCATTAACAAGACGTTTAGTTTTAAGCGATGTGGTAGCGTCCATGTATGATCCAGCAAGTCCAAATGAATAATGAATACTTTCTTTGATGAGATAAACATGAATGAAAAGCTCTCTGTTTCTTCTTTCATTGATGTACAATTCATGGCAAATAATGTACGCATGACTGAATTAAAACAATTGAAATTTGTGTTACCAATGTTCCGTTTGCAAGCAGAATTCGCTGGTTTGGATGAGTTTTTAGGGAAGTAAACTTACCTATTTTGACAAAGGACAAACACCGCACATTCTATATGACACCTCATGATTACAAAATAGATGATTAATGCAAGAGAACGAGTAAAATGAAAACTTTCTTGATTTTAGCCCAAATGAGTAATTTTCCTGATCTAGCATGTTTCTCATGTTTTTCCTGATCCCCATGTTTGTGTAAATATACTCATGCATCAATTACATTGTCAGCTGCCAAGTCAGGAAAGCTCAGCGACTTCTTACTCAACTTTTGTCTCTTTTGGGCAGAAATTAAGCATGTTTTCATTATACTTGTTGTCGTGCATGCATCGCTTATTTTTCGTGCATGAGGTGAAATATACAATATAAAGATATGAATTTGTATGCAGTGTTTGTTCTTTTTCAAAATAAGTACGCTTACTACCCTAACAACTCACCCAAACTTACAATTTCTGCGTGAAAATGGAATGCTAGTACAGTATAAGCGCACCGCGCTGTGAATCGCTTGTATTTTTTCAAGTCGTATGCAGTATTTTTTGCGCCGCTTGCAAATAATGAGCTACGACATGGCTCAGTTCTCCTTCTCCCTGTGTGCTCTGGATTAATTTTCCGACCATGAATTTGCCATAAATGTAAAGCTTAAACTATAAGATTTGTAATATGGTATTCAACTAGTAGAAATATTTGTTTTAAAAATGTGTAAAAATACGAATACAAACTTGAGAAAAAAATGAGTCATTTCTTTCATTAAAAAAAACTTTTCATGCTGCGTGTACCCAATATATTAATTACTTACTACTTTTCGTAGACATTGTTCTAGCAGAATATCATACTTTCTGTAAATGTTTTTTTTTTTAATGTGGTCAGGAACTAGCAAAATAATTGACATGGTCGATTTGCGATCATTTCGAAATCGAAATCAACCGGGGGATACCACGCTATCACTTGCTCTGCGTCGATTCTCTATGTACTGCGCGATCACGTACGTACACGTGCAGCGTGCTCTGAATGCAGTTGGCCATATATGCACAAACACGCACGCACCTGATTTTACTTTCGGGTGCGTAACCCCCGGAATAAACGGCTTTATATTTCTCCACATACTTATTATTGTGTTTGTTGTTATCACGAATTTGAGCATATGAAAAACCTTCCCGGCTTAACCACGGTAACCATGGTTATTCGAGTCAAGTTCCTCACAACTTCCGGTAAAACATCGCTTTTTAGTGAGATTTCAGCCGATTTCTGTTGCCATTTATTTACCAAAATCGCACATGTATACCACCATTTTTTCACATTATACGATCAACCAGATAATCAACGACTTATATCTTGCAAGATCTAGCTGAAACATTTTTCAATCCAGTCAGGAACTAGCAAAGAAGTAGACTATGTCCAAAACCTCTATCGTAAGGACGAACAAATTCCCTTTGTATTGATGCTTTAGGTTTCAGTAAGTTAGCCGTGATCTCCACCACCGTGGTGATCA
This sequence comes from Echinarachnius parma, assembly GCA_037951105.1. Taxonomy (NCBI): domain Eukaryota; kingdom Metazoa; phylum Echinodermata; class Echinoidea; order Clypeasteroida; family Echinarachniidae; genus Echinarachnius; species Echinarachnius parma. Next base: position 11,420 of record JBAMJV010002682.1, read on the forward strand.
ACTCTGCCATTTTAATAGCTTCCCTCAACATTCCATGCCCTCTTAACTGCCCCCACGAGACCTAGTGGTATTATAGAGATAATCTCCCCCAGTTACACGCAGTAAACTGCATGGCCACTTCTCTAGGTTTCTAGACCTTTTCATTCTTATTCATTGTGTGGTGTGACTGATATTATATTGACTCAATAAATCCTGCCAGTGTATAGTAGCGAAGTCATTATTAGTATTATTATTTGGTATATATAGGTGGGGTCGAACTAGAACACCCGTGTCTCTTTCGTATTTTAACCATTTGGGTACCGGGCAGTTCTAAAAGTTGTAAAGGTCGTTGTGTTCTTAAAAACGTGATGGATTTTCCCTGATTAAAAACCCCGCGGGTGCCGCTAGTTTGCAGTATATTTTCAGAAGAATAATTGGCTGCATTGTTTAAATACATTGCGAAAATCATACAAATAAAAAGAATCATGTACACTTTATCCACATATTATGATGGCAGAGTTATTTAATCTCAAAATCTTTAAATTCAACATTGTCATTGATTTATATTTAGGTATAATTGTACAACATTCATGATTACTACATAACTACATAATTCATACAACTTATAATTCTGTTTGTTCTACCATAACCCCCCCCCCCCCTCTCCTATACTAAATGCGGTTGATCCTCTCTCCTCTCTACTCCTTCCTACCATTTGACAATAGGGTAAAGCGAACAAACTTGATACTCTGTACACATCCGAACCCAAACTCGTCTGTAGTGTCTGCGTATCAAGACTAGCAGCACGACGTCTTGATTGAGACACCATCTGCTAGAAATTAGCGCCGAGGCCACTACCGATAAGAACGGTGTAAATGGTGATACAATTCTACTAGAGGCACGAATCTCTCTACCTCTCCTCAGCCCTGAGAAGCGGATATTTTCTAACTTGGGTGAAACATCATGGACAAAAAACATGTCAACAATTATACAAAATATAGCAAAATTGGTATCAAACGAAAGGTGATAATGTCAAGATTATCTTACCGAGTCAATTTTTTTTTATCTTCAGTGTACAACTGGCTACCTACAGGGGACCACACACGATGCTGTCAAATCTTGTTGCTGATCGCATCCACCGAGCGAGTTGCAAGCAGGGAGCAATGCATGCGACCTCTACGGTAGATCTGAATAAAAAATGCGCACAGCCTCATTACGAGCACACGGTGCGGTCATACTGAGTAGCACCAATTTTCATTGTTTGATTGCAGTCATACGTAAATTATGTGACATAAGTTGTACATCAAATTAAAGAAAGAGAAACATAGCTCTTCATTCATGTATATCTCATTAAAGAAATTATTCATCATGACAGAACATTTCTGCCAAAAATCCGTTCCATTTTTCTGAGACACTCTGTATACGATGCTTCTACAGTATATGACAGCCGCACTACAATTGGATTGGGATGAATCACTCCCACCGTCTTTGTGGCAGGCATGTCAAGACTGGCAATTAAACTTGACATGGCGAAGATGGAGAAGTTCACAGTCTGTATGTCTGAAGCCACTCGACTTGGTGGAAGTCTCAGACTATCAACTGCATCATGTATAAGATGCTTCAGAGAAAGAGTATGGAACAGTGTCATACCCATAACTGACGAACACAGGCGGGCGTGTCTACACCAATATTGCCTTGGCTATATCTCATTTAGTCCCAGATTCCGAGGCTAGATGGCAGCTACAATATGAGTTAGACAAGTTGCGATTACCAGCAGACAGCTAGACCTGTCCATGCGTGATGTATAGTCTTATTATTATTATTATTTATTCGGCCAAAATTCAAACAAATACAGAGTATACAAAATACAAAATACAAACAGTCGATAAAGAAAGTGAAGGAAAGGGAGAAAAGGGACAGTTACAAGTGGGCCAGGGCTCACAAAAGTAAAATTCTGTACTATTGCCCGGAGACATGCGAGTCCTCACAAATAACTGACAAGAAAAATCTATATTGCCAAATACATGTACATGTAGAACAAATTACATATTTAAAATAACAATATTGCAAAAATCAACAATGCTAGCCTAAGCCACCTCCTCCGGTAATAAATAAAATTAAGACTATACTACAAGATTTACTATAATACAGACAAATTTGAATTCCAAATAACTGACTAAAATAAAATATTACTAATAAGCATAACTAATTAAACAATGCTAGAAAATAAATTTCAACCAAGATATAACTGCTTTACATTGATGGTAAAATTACTTAATAACAATTAACAAGTACAATAAATAATATAATGACATACAATGGGACCAGCCCATAAAACATAATAATAGTACTATTGCACGGCATAACAATGATATGTTATATTACCAGTTATTAATGAGAGATAAACTTTAAAGAGGCTAAAATCTGTATCGTTGAGCAATTAAAAAGTGTAAACGCATTTAATAATGCAAGACCAAAATGTACTTATATTAAGTACCATAAAAGTAAAACATGTCTAAACTAACCAAGTGAAGAACAAACATATATCAATATGAGACGACTTCAAATCTGGAATTAAGTTATGTACAGTCAATGCAACTATAACGATAATTGAATAATTCAGAATAGCATGTTAACAATAATAACGTATTAATATATTTGTCTTACATCAAGTGTAAACGTATTTAATAAAGCAAGACCAAAATGTAATTATATTAAGTACCATAAATGTAAAATATGTATAAACTAACCCAGTGAGGTGAAGAACTGGAATTAAGTTATTATTTAAGTTATGTACCAAGTGAAGATCAAACATGTCAATCTGAGACGTCTTCAAATCGGGAATTAAGTTATTTTTTTAAGTTATGTACCAAGTGAAGATCAAACATGTCAATCTGAGACGTCTTCAAATCTGGAATTAAGGTATTAAGTTATGTACAGTACATGCAACAATAACGATAATTAAATAAATCAGAATATCATGTAAACAATACTAACGTATTAATATATTTGTCTTACATCAAGTAAAAATTGAGACAATTTATTGCATACAAAAATTGCACTGGGACAATTATACAGTGCAATTAAGCATTGGTAAAATAGTTGATAGGATTGCAATAAGTGAAATGAGGCTAAAATATTTAATGCAATTATACGGATGGGATCAATTTTCCATACATGTGTATGGTTCAAGTCTTCTCCTAGTACAATATTGCAACTTTCAGTGAGAGAAGGAAGGAGGTCAGAGAAAAGATGACAGCGTCGTCTCTAACACGAGAATGCAAGATGTCCCACAACCTGGGCAGACGTCGAGAAGGAGAACAGAATAGAGATTGAGTTCTAGAAGGGAGATGACGGAAAGTTAGGATGTGAAGGTGTCGTGGGTTGATGCATATGCTCTGGCGCAGAGTATCACAGTCACAACTGCCATGTAGACATTTGAACACGAATGAATATAACAGATAATCTCTGCGGGATGTCAGGGAAGACCAATGGAGAACCCGCAGTCTCTCCTCATATGCCATCTCACCACGATGTTGCTTGAGTGCAAGGCGGGTAGCGGTTCGTTGAACACGCTCTAACTTGGATAATTGTTGTGCCATTGTTGGATGCCATGCTGGGACACCTATTCTAATATGGGAAGAACCAGTGTTTTGTAAAGACGGAAAATGGAGGAGGTGGAAGCACCACGGGCAACCAGCCTGATGAAACCAAGCATGCGGTTTGCACTAGAAACAATTGCATATATGTGTGAGTTCCAGGTCAGGTCAGAGCTGAGTACTATACCCAAGTATCTGAATGAAGGAACATGAACAAGGGGGCATCGCCTAAGTGATAAACAGGAGGCTCAATATTCCGCCTTCTTGTCACATGCATAACTTTGGTTTTCGATGTGTTGAAGGTCATGCCATTACCCTGACACCAAAGATTCAGGGTGTCAAGATCGGCCTGAAGTAAAACCTCATTATTCGGTGAACGGACTTCCCTGAAAACGAGGACATCGTCTGCAAAGAGGGTACAGGAGGAATTGAGGGATTGAGAAATGTCGTTGACAAATAAGTTGAACAACATCGGTCCGAGGACGCTACCCTGCGGAACACCCGAAGAGACATCAACCCAATGTGAAGTGGAGCCCATGAAAGCTACACGTTGGATGCGGCCAGTAAGAAAGGAGAATATCCAATGCCAGAGATCGCCCTGGATATTGAAATTGACGGCAAGTTTAGAAAGTAATGTATGGTGCGGCATCTTGTCGAAAACCTTGGACATATCTAGAAATATGGCATCAATTCTAGGTGGACATCTTCCATCAAGGACTGAAGCCCATTGCTCAAGCACATTCACACATTGGGTTACACAGCTCTTACCGACAACAAAGCCATGCTGGTTGTTGTTAAGTAATCCATATGTGTGGATGTGCTTCTGAAGCGCTTTGACCACTAAAACTTCCACAACTTACACAGAACAGAGGTTAAAGCAACAGGACGGTAATTGGTGACACAAGACCTATCACCATTCTTGTTAACGGGGGAAACATTGGCGCGTTTCCAGGATGATGGAACCTTCCCACACCGCAATGAAGTGTTAAAGAGTATGAAAAGTGGCTGACAAACTTCCACCGCGACCTCACGAAGTACACTGGGAAGGACACCATCATGCCCAGGGGACTTATTTTTCTGCAATTTGATAAGAGCAGAATAAACATCCCAAGCCGAAACGGACAACTGTGAGAGTGCTGGTATGGGATGGGTACAAGTTGGAGGATCGTCGTCAGGCAGGGATACAGCAGGGGTAAACACCGAGCTAAAATAGGAACTGAATGCAGTAGCTACATCTACAGGGTGAGAAATCATTTTATTATCTACTTTAAACTTTGGAGGAGATGGATAATTTTTACGACTTCTAATGAAAGCCCAACAGTTACGTCTATTGTCATTATGCAAAGAGTGTATTGACGTAAGACCAGTAAGCTTTTCTACATTGGGTTTTAACTCTGTTTCTGTGAGTTTTATAATTGGACCAATCAACTACATTCTTTGTTCTTTTTGTTTTTTAAATAAAGAATGATTTTCAAATAAGAGTCTACGAAGTTCTTCTGTAAGCCAAGGAGAGCAGCGTGACTTACGTTTGATTATCTTCGGTATTGTGTCATTGACTGCTGCATCGAAAAAGTCCATGAAAACATTGTGGCAGTCCTCAACATCAATGTCGCTCAGGAATGCTTGCCATGAGACCAAACGAAGAATGTGCCGAAGATGATCAAAGTCCCCTCGGTGAACCTGGAGAAATGTGCGGAGAGTAGAAGGTAATGGAGCAGGTCTTGGTGAGCGGAGACAAATATTGACAGCGAGATGATCTGAATCAACAGGATTGCTGGCAGTCTCAACATTCGTCAGGGCGTGACGGCGATTTGTGTAAACGAGGTCAATCATGGATCCAGACACCACATCACCGCGACAAGTAACTCTGGTTGAAGTCGTCACCATCTGGACCAGGCTGTACATGTCCATGACCTATGTGAGCCGAATGCGATGGTTAGATGTACAACCCAGCGACATATCAACGTTGAAATATCCAATTAGCAGACATCCATCAAAGGTATCCAGATTGACGATGTCTAATTCAGAGTTCAGCTGATCCCAGTATGACACAGGGCTACTAGAGGGCCTATATAGTAGACCAGTGAGCCATGTGCTTCCGTTCGTTGTGACTGACGTCCAGAGAAGCTCGATTATATTGCCGTGTAGGCTTCAGCGAATGGCGGACCGCAAGAAGAAGACCTCCTCCACGCCGATCCCCGCGATCAAGACGGATGACCATGTACTCATCTGGACGGACAGCACGATCGTTTTGCAGTACGGGATAAATGAACAAAAGCGCTTCAAGTCAATTGTAGCGATCCGGATATCGATTATCCATGAATGGTCAGAGCCAATACAGTGGAAATATGTTGAAACTTCCAGCAACAATCCAACAGATTAACTATCCCGAGGACAGATGGCGCAATAATTGGTAAACAACAAGAGTTGATATAATTAATTTGTCTTATAATTATGTATAAGTCGTTGCATTTTAGAAGGCTTACATTGATATAAATCCAACTGGTATTGTCTCATATTTAAAGGGACTTAGTAACGTTGTCCAAATCCACAAAATTAAATTTGAATTCTAGCGGTTCCATCATACCTTGTCGTATTCGTATTAACAATACAATCATGGGACCGGTTTCGGTTTTTCAAATTTCCCTTTCGTTACAAATACATGTACGATTGAAGTATTCAGATAAGAAAAACTCCCCCGGAGTTTTTCTTACCATGTACAAAGTGAGTGCAGTGAGTCAGTGAATGTCACTTTGCATTTTCGCTCATTACTTGGCCATGCAATGTCCATTTGACTTGAAATTTTCACACAATACCCTATGGATATATGAGATAACAACAATATACATTGCATCAACCCTTCATCACGTTTTGCACATGTCAACAAAGTTACTAGATCCCTTAAAATCGTGATTGCACTAAAATAAATCCTAGAAATTTAGAGGGTACGCGTTATTTTGTAAGATTGATCCTCGGTGTAAACCTGGTGCCCACTTATAGTTGAAAATAATACTTAGGGAGAGGCGTAGCTAGCGTTTTCTTCAATTTATTGAGCAAATATGTCGTCCATGCGTTTAGACTTTATCAGGGCTGTTCGAATAATGGCAAACGAGACAGAAACGGAACATGCCAAACAGGGAAGGGTTGGTCGTGTCGCTTTTTATGCCGAGTGCCATGGTTGGTTGAACTGCTAAAGTGATGCCGCATGTGTCAATGAAGGTCAAGTGGAGCTCTTGGAGAACTCTGGGACGTGGGGTTTGAGCGAACAATACGGATAGGGCAAAGAGTGCTGTCCCCCCCCCCCCCCCCCCCCAACATTAACGATAGGCTGACAATAATGTGCATAATTATATTTTAAAAGATCAACAAGGGTGAGGCGCATAATGATTATGATAAACAGTGTATCCAAGATATAATGGGGTCTGGTGGGGAGGTCAATGTAATCACCATAAAACGAATGCCACTGCCATCATCACTGCGGATACGATACATTACTATTATTACGAATGATTACTCCTCCCTTTCTTTCCTGTGACAGAATTGCCGTACGGCAATTTTTTCGGCGCCGTGTTGGGATTGACAACGGGCATGACGGGTCAGATCCGGCGCATCAACGGCTTCCCCAACGTATACCGGGTGTGGGGCAGGGAGAACGACGAGATCTGGAAGCGCGTCAAGGAGGTTGGCCTCGAGATCGTACGACGGAAGGGGCCCGTCGGACATTATTACGTCATAACACATCACGACAAGATTGAGTCGCTCTCAAAAGAAAGGTGCGTATAATAATGCTAAAAATGTACAATAGTACTGCAATGCAGTGTGTCCTATATTAAACGAAACCTGATTTCATGGATGAAATTTTCTGTCAAAATGAATAATTTCTTTAATGAGATATGTTTATCTCCTTTCGTTTGATGTACAACTTATGGCACATTTGCAGTTCCATTTGCACGCATAACTTGCTAGTTTGTGTGAGTTATTGGGTAGTAAACGTACTTATTTTGAACAAATACAAACACCGCATACAAATTCATATTTTTATATTTAAATGACATCTCATGATTACAAAATAAATTATTTATGCCAGAGAACGAGTACAATGAAAACTTGATTGATTTTAGCCCAAATTAGTAACTTTCGTGATCTAGCATCTTTCCCATGTTTTCCCTGATCCCCATGTTTGTGTAAATTCACTCATGCATTAATCCAATTGTCACCTGCTAATTCAGGAAAGCTCAGCGACTTCTTGCTCAATACTCATTTGGGCAAATATAAAGCATGTTTAAATTGTACTTATTCTCGTGTATATTTCGTTTAATTTTGTGCATGAGGTGTCATATAAAAGATACAAATATGAGTTTGTATGCATCGTTTGTCCTTTTTCAAAATAGGTTCGTTTCTTATCCTACAAACTCAATCAATCTTGCAATTTCTGCGTACAAATGGAATTTTGGTAACACCAATTTCCATTGTTTAAATTCAAGCATACGTGAATAATGTGCCATAAGTTGTACATCAAATGAAAGAAGATAAACATGGCTGTGCATTCTTTTATATCTCATCAAAGAAATTATTGATGATGACAACAAAATTCTGCCATAAAATCCATTTTGTTTTTCTTCTGAGACACTCTGTATACGATGCTTCTACAGTAAATGATAGCACTAAAATTGGATTGGGATGACCCATCGTCTTTGTGGCAGGCATGTCATGCATGTCAAGACTTGCAATTAGGCTTGACATGGCGAAGATGGAGAAGTTCACAGTATGTAAATGTCTGAAGCCACAGGCATTGGGGGAAGTCTCAGACTATCAACTGTATCATTTATCAGATGCTTCAGAGAAAGAGTATGGTACAGTGTCATACCCATAACTGACGAACACAGGCGGGCGTGTCTACACCAATATTGTCTTGGCTATATCTCATTTAGTCCCACTGAAGAGAGTGACGATTCCAAGGCTAGAATTGATGACAGCTACAGGATGAGTTAAACAAGCCGCGATTACCAGCATATGAACTCTCCCGAGGACAAATGGCGCAATAATTGATCAACAACAAGAGTGGTTATAATTATATGGAATATATATTGTATTATATGTATACGCCGTTGCATTTTAGAAGGCTTACAGTGATATAAATCCAAATGGTATAGCCTCATATTCAAATCGGGATTTCATTTACATAAATCCTAAAATTTGAGAGGGGTTACGTTCTATTGTAATATGGATCCTCGGTGTAAACCTGGTGCATACTTCAAGTTGAAAATAATCCTTAGGGAGAGGTGTTGTTCGAATCATGTCAAAAGAGAAAACGGAACATGCCAAACGGGGAAGGGTTGGTCGTGTCATTTTCTATTCCGAGTGCCATGGTTGGTTGAACTGGTGAAGTAATGCCGCATGTGCCAATGTGGAGCACTTGGAGAACTCCGGGACGTGAGTTTTGAGCGAGCAATACGAATAGGGCAAAGAGATCTCCCCCCTCCCCCACACACACACATATACACACATTAACGATAGACTGCCAATAGTGTGCATAATTATATTTGAGCAGCTATATAGTTTGCTTCAATATATTGAGCCAATACTGTGCCGTGGATCAAGTGGAATTCCTGGCGAACTGTGGGTTGCGGGGTTTGAGCGAGGAATACGAATAGGGCAAATAGTGATGTCATTACGGTAAGCGTTAGACTGCTAATAATGTGCATACTAATAATAAGTTGTCATCATACTTAGACGGCGGTGGTTATATTATGTTGGCCGACATCGTAGAGTCGGTTTACCATACCGCCGCGGCGGTATGGTTAACCGACTCGCCGTCACGATTCTGCACTCTCCCTGGGAGGTCGTCTTCATCGTCATGTATATAAACAAGCGGGATGTCGAACTACGACACGATAATTCATTCTTCTATAGTAAAACTACCAGCCTTATTGCGCAGAGAAAAACCAGGTGTCCAGAAAAATACGCCATTGTTAGAACGTGGTAGGATGGACCTTCGTGGAACCTTCATTTAACAAACCCCATCAGCAGCATCATTTGGGTTAAGTAATTTGTCATTATTTTATTGTCATACAATAATTACCATCGGCGCAGTGATTGGGTTGATGAATAGTCTTGTTTGAAACAGACATCAAATAATGGTTATAATAAACAGTTTATCCAAGATGTAATGGGTTCTGGTGGGAAGGGCAATGGAATCACCATAAAACGAACGCCTCTGTCAACATCACTGCGGATACAATAAATTACTATCAATACAAATGATTACTCCTCCCTTTCTTTCCTGTGACAGATTGCAGTAAGGCAATTTTTTTCTGCGCCGTGATGGGATTGACAACGGGTCAGATCCGGAACATCAACGGCTTCCCCAAATTTGTACTGGGGGCGGAGCGTTGGCCTCGAGATCGCACGACGGAAGGGGCCCGTCGAACATTATGACGTCATAACACATCACCACAAGAGTGCGCCGCTCTCAAAAGAAAGGTCCGTATAATAATGATAATATTATAATATACTCGATTTATATAGCGCCTAATATGATTGATTATCATCTCTAAGCACTTTACAATTGTGTTATTACCCAGGTCATATGATACAATGTAAACCCGCACACAATGGGAGCATCATCTCCACTCCCTGGGGAACATTCATTTAAGCGGCTCATTGCAGATGAAAAGATCGTTCACATAAGGGTTTCACCTCATACCGGGTTCCCATTTATGCACCTGGGTAGAGAGCAGCCATGTGGATTAATTGTCTTGATGAAGGACAAACGCACTGGGCATACTTCGGGTTCGAACTTGGGATCTTCCGCTTGGAAAGCGAGCGCTCTACCAATTATCTTGCCACATCACATCCACACCGCTCGAGTCGGTGTAAGCGAACTTTCTGTTTACGATGAGGTCGAGTCGGTTTACTTTACCGCTCTCTTCCTGGGTGGACGTCTTTATCGCCAAGTATAATATAAACAAGCTGAATATCGAACTACGGCATGATATTGAATTCCTCTATAGTGAAACTGCCAGCCTCATTGCGCAACGAAAAATCAGGTGTCCATAAAGATACGCCATTTTTACACCCAAGGATCGTAAAGTCCACATGTCACTTAGGCAGTGAAGTCGTGACAGGCCTTTAACGTCGGCGGGGATGTAGTTTTCCTCAAGCAAAACGTAAACAGCCCCGAAACGGACGGACCAAACAAGAGTCGACTGAACGGACTTGGACAACGCTTATGGGCATAAGAGATGCACAAATCAACCGACTTCGCAGGGACGTGATCAAAAGGACATCCAAACGGTATCCCGACATCGCAAGGGGACCCATCTCCGAGAACGACACCCGCCATATTTACGTCAACGACCTGCAGAAGCTGTTGTTCTACGTCGTGCCCAAAGTCGATTGTAGCAACTGGATGCGGGTGATGATGGTCCTGAACGGAAACAAGAAGAAGATGAACGAAATGACGTCCAACGAGATCCACCTCAGCATACGAGGGCAGTCGATATAGTTAGTTAAATTAATGTGCCCAAACTTCTGGGAGTATCTGAAACTAGGCTTAGAGGAAATGGAAGGACAACTGTTCATGATGAATATGGAAACGAACAAGGCAAGGAGCAGGGGTCATTTTTACTTAGCTTTCTCACAGTACATTGAGAACGTAACATATGTGAACTATCGTCTTTTATTAGTGACTTGATCAGTGCTGTTTGAATCATGGCAAAAGGGAAAGAAAACGGAACATGCCAAACAGGGAAGGGTTGGTCTTGTCTGTTTCTGTGGCGAGTGACATGGCTAGTTGAATGCTGAACTGATGCCGCTTGTGCCAACATGGATCCACTGGAGCTATTGGATAAGTTCCGGGACGTGGGGTTTGAGCGAGTAATACAAAAAGGGCATAGGTTGCTTTCCTTTACATTAACGATAGGCTGCCAATAGTGTGCATACTTATATTTGAAAAGATCACCAAGGGTGATGCGCAGCTAGCGTTTACTTCACTGTATAGAGCCAACACTGTGCCAACGGGGATCCAGTGGAGCTTCTGGGGAACTGTAAGATGCGGGGTTTGAGCGAGGAATACGAATAGGGCAAGGTCGATTGCAGCAACTGGAAGCGGGTATTGATGGATGACAACGGAAACAAGAATAAGATGTACATCATAATGCCCAACGAGAAGCCATTGACAAGACGTTGAGTTTTAAGCGTAATAGTAGCATCCACGTATGATCCAGCAAGTCCGTATGGATCTGCATGTACAATAGTAATGCAATACAGTGTGTCCGAGATAAAATAAAACCGGATTTCATGGCAGACATTTTCTGTCTAAATTAATAATTTCTTTAATGGGATATACGTGAATGAAAAGCTATGTTTCTCTTCTTTCGTTTGATGTACAACTTATGGCACATAATTTATTAGAACGATGGAAATTTGTGTTACCAAAGATCCATTTGCACGCATAATTTGAAAAAGGACAAACACCGCATACAAATTCATATTTTTATATTTAAATGACACCTCATGATTACAAAATAAATGATTTATGCCAGAGAACGAGTACAATGAAAACTTGTTTGATTTTAGACAAAATGAATAACTTTCCTGATCTAGCATCTTTCCCATGTTTTCCCTGATCCCCATAAATTCACTCATGCATTAATGCAATTGTATGCTGCTAATTCAGGAAAGCTCAGCGACTTCTTACTCAACTAGCTACTCCTTTGGGCAAAAATAAAGCATGTTTTCATTGAACTTATCTCGTGCATACATCGTTTAAGTTTGTGCATAAGGTGTCATATAAAAGATGCAAATATGAGTTTGTATGCATTGTTTGTCCTTTTTCAAAATAGGTTCGTTTCTTATCCTACAAACTCAATCCAGCTTGCAATTTCTGCGTGCAAATGGAATTTTGGTAACACCAATTTCCATTGTTTTAATTCAGTCATACGTGAATTATGTGCCATAAGTTGTACATCAAATGAAAGAAGATAAACATGGCTTTTCATTCATGTATATCTCATCAAAGAAAGTATTCATGATGACAAACAATTTCTGCCATAAAATCCAGTTGAGTTTTTTTCTGAGACACTCTGTATACGATGCTTCTACAGTAAATGACAGCACTGACTGAAATTGGATTGGGATGAATAACTCCCACCGTCTTTGTGGCAGGCATGTCAAGACTGGCAATTAACCTTACATGGCGAAGATGGAGAAGTTCACAGTCTGTAAATGTCTGAAGCCACACGACTTGGTGGAAGTCTCAGACTATCAACGGTATCATTTATCAGATGCTTCAGAGAAAGAGTATGGAACAGTGTCATACCCATAACTGACGAACACAGGGGGCGTGTCTACACCAATATAGTCTTGATTATATCTCATTTAGTCCCACTGAAGAGAGTGACGATTTCAAGGCTAGATGGCAGCTACATTATGAGTTAGACAAGCTGCGATTTCCAGCAGACAGCTAGACCTGTCCATGCGTGATGTAGTGTTATGGACGGACAGCACGATCATTTTTCAGTACGTGATAAATTAACAAAAGCGCTTCAAGTCATTTGTAGCAATCCGGATATCGACTATCCATGAAGGGTCAGAGCCAGTACAGCAGATGAACTCTCTCGAGGACAAATGGCGCAATACCTTGTCAACAACAAGAGTGGATAATATTATTATATTATATGTAGACGTCGTTGGATTTTAGAAGGATTACATTGATATAAATCCAACTGGTATGGACTCTTATTTAAAACGGGATTTCACTAAAATAAATCCTAGAATTTGAGAAGGGTTACTTTCTTTCGTAAGATGGATCCTCGGGGGAATCCTGGTGCATAATTAAAGTTGAAAATAATCCTTAGGGAGAGAGGTAGCTAGCGATTACTTCAATGTATTGAGCAAATATGTCGTCCATGCGTTTGGACTTCATCAGGGCTGTTCGAATCATGGCAAAAGAGACAGAAAACGGAGCATGCCAAACAGAGAAGGGTTGATCGTGTCCTTTTCTATGCCGAGTGCCATGGCTGGTTGAACTGCTGAAGTGATGCCGCATGTGCCAATGTGGGTCCAGTGGAGCACTTGGAGATCTCCTGGACGTGAGTTTTGAGCGAGCAATACGAATTGGGCAAAGAGTGCTGCAATATTATATTTGAAAAAAATCACCAAGGGTGAGGCGGAGCAATAGAGTTTGCTTCATTTTATTGAGCCAATACTGTGCCGTGGATCAAGTGGAGTTCCTTGGGAAGTGTGGGATGCGGAGTTTGAGCAAGGAATACGAACAGGGCAAATAGTGATGTCATTACGGTACGCGTTAGGCTGCCAATAATGTCCATATTAATGATAAGTTGTAACCAAACTTAGACGGCGGTGGTTATATTATGTTGGCCGACATCGTCGAGTCGGTTTACCACACCGCCGTCATGCACGAGTCCGCTCTCTCCCTGGAATGACGTCTTCTTCGCCATGTATCTAAACAAGCTGTATGTCGAACTACGACACGATAATGAATTATTATAAGGTGAAACTTCCAGCCTCATTGCGCAGTGAAAAATCAGGTGTCCAGAAAAATACGCAATTTTTAGAACGTGGTTGGGAGGGCCTTCGTGGTACCTTCATTTAACAAATTCCATCAGCAGCATCATTTGTGTTAAGTTAGAGTAATTTGTCATTATTTGATTGTGGTACAATAATTATCATCGGCGCAGTGACTGGGATATGAATAGTCTTGTTCGACAAAGACCTACAATAATGGTTATGATAAACAATTTATCCAAGATGTAATAGGGTCTGGTTGGGAGGGTAATGGAGTCACCATAAAACGAAAACCACTGTCATCATCACTGCGGGTATAATAAATTACTATCACTACAAATGATTACTCCTCCCTTTCTTTCCTAGACAGATTTCTGTTAGGCATTTTTTTCGGCGCCGTAATAGGATTGACAACAGGTCAGATCCGGCAAATCATCCCAAAACGAATGCCACTGCCATCATCACTGCGGGTACAATAAATAACTATTATTATGTATGATTACGCCTCCCTTATTTTCTATTTTGCGTCCCGTAGGAATCAATGTGGAAAGTTTCAAATTGAGAGACTCGATGCACAACGACACGGATTGCGTACTCATGACGAAAACAGAAAATTAATTCACATATTCGCAGAAACAATTATTATTATACAGCAATTTTATTTTGCGCCGTGATGGGATTGACAACGGGTCAGATCCGGCTCATCAACCGTACGGCTTCCCCAACGTATACCAGGGGTGGGGCAGGCAGGATGACGAGATCTGGAAGCGTGTCAAGGAGGTTGGCCTCGAGATCGCATGACGGAAGGGGCCCGTCGGACATTATGACGTCATAATACATCACCACAAGAGTGCGCCGCTCTCAAAAGAAAGGTGCGTATTAAAATGATAATAATGTAATATACCTATTCGATATAGCGCCTAGCTAATATGATTGATTATTCTCTCTAAGCGCTTTACAATTTTATTATTACCCCGGTCATATGATACAATGTAAACCCGCACACAATGGGTGAACAATCTCCATTCCCTTGGGAACATTCATTTATGCGGCTCATTGCAAAAAATTGTTCACATGAAGGGTTTTACCTCATACCGGGTCCCCATTTATACACCTGGGTAAAGAGCAGCAGTGTGGATTAATTGTCTTGATGAGGGACAAACGCACTGGGCATACTTCAGGTTCGAACTTGGGATCTTCCGCTTGGAAAGCGAGCGCTCTACCAATTATCTTGCTACATCACATCCACACCGCTCGAGTCGGTGTAAACGAACTTTCGGTTTACGATTAGGTCGAGTCGGTTTACCATACCGCCGTCACGATTCCGCTCTCTCTCTGGGTGGACGTCTTCATCGCCAAGTATATAAACAAGCTGAATATCGAACTACGGCATGATAATGAATTCCTCTATAGTGAAACTACCAGCCTCATTGCGCAAAGACAAATCAGGTGTCCAGAAAATAAGCCTTAGGGAGAGAGGTAGCTAGCGATTACTTCAATGTATTGAGCAAATATGTCGTCCATGCGTTTGGACTTCATCAGGGCTGTTCGAATCATGGCAAAAGAGACAGAAAACGGAGCATGCCAAACAGAGAAGGGTTGATCGTGTCCTTTTCTATGCCGAGTGCCATGGCTGGTTGAACTGCTGAAGTGATGCCGCATGTGCCAATGTGGGTCCAGTGGAGCACTTGGAGATCTCCTGGACGTGAGTTTTGAGCGAGCAATACGAATTGGGCAAAGAGTGCTGCAATATTATATTTGAAAAAAATCACCAAGGGTGAGGCGGAGCAATAGAGTTTGCTTCATTTTATTGAGCCAATACTGTGCCGTGGATCAAGTGGAGTTCCTTGGGAAGTGTGGGATGCGGAGTTTGAGCGAGGAATACGAACAGGGCAAATAGTGATGTCATTACGGTACGCGTTAGGCTGCCAATAATGTCCATATTAATGATAAGTTGTAACCAAACTTAGACGGCGGTGGTTATATTATGTTGGCCGACATCGTCGAGTCGGTTTACCACACCGCCGTCATGCACGAGTCCGCTCTCTCCCTGGAATGACGTCTTCTTCGCCATGTATCTAAACAAGCTGTATGTCGAACTACGACACGATAATGAATTATTATAAGGTGAAACTTCCAGCCTCATTGCGCAGTGAAAAATCAGGTGTCCAGAAAAATACGCAATTTTTAGAACGTGGTTGGGAGGGCCTTCGTGGTACCTTCATTTAACAAATCCTATCAGCAGCATATTTGTGTTAAGTTAGAGTAATTTGTCATTATTTGATTGTAGTACAATAATTATCATCGGCGCAGTGACTGGGATATGAATAGTCTTGTTCGACAAAGACCTACAATAATGGTTATGATAAACAATTTATCCAAGATGTAATAGGGTCTGGTTGGGAGGGTAATGGAGTCACCATAAAACGAAAACCACTGTCATCATCACTGCGGGTATAATAAATTACTATCACTACAAATGATTACTCCTCCCTTTCTTTCCTAGACAGATTTCTGTTAGGCATTTTTTTCGGCGCCGTAATAGGATTGACAACAGGTCAGATCCGGCAAATCATCCCAAAACGAATGCCACTGCCATCATCACTGCGGGTACAATAAATAACTATTATTATGTATGATTACGCCTCCCTTATTTTCTATTTTGCGTCCCGTAGGAATCAATGTGGAAAGTTTCAAATTGAGAGACTCGATGCACAACGACACGGATTGCGTACTCATGACGAAAACAGAAAATTAATTCACATATTCGCAGAAACAATTATTATTATACAGCAATTTTATTTTGCGCCGTGATGGGATTGACAACGGGTCAGATCCGGCTCATCAACCGTACGGCTTCCCCAACGTATACCAGGGGTGGGGCAGGCAGGATGACGAGATCTGGAAGCGTGTCAAGGAGGTTGGCCTCGAGATCGCATGACGGAAGGGGCCCGTCGGACATTATGACGTCATAATACATCACCACAAGAGTGCGCCGCTCTCAAAAGAAAGGTGCGTATTAAAATGATAATAATGTAATATACCTATTCGATATAGCGCCTAGCTAATATGATTGATTATTCTCTCTAAGCGCTTTACAATTATATTATTACCCCGGTCATATGATACAATGTAAACCCGCACACAATGGGTGAACAATCTCCATTCCCTTGGGAACATTCATTTATGCGGCTCATTGCAAAAAATTGTTCACATGAAGGGTTTTACCTCATACCGGGTCCCCATTTATACACCTGGGTAAAGAGCAGCAGTGTGGATTAATTGTCTTGATGAGGGACAAACGCACTGGGCATACTTCAGGTTCGAACTTGGGATCTTCCGCTTGGAAAGCGAGCGCTCTACCAATTATCTTGCTACATCACATCCACACCGCTCGAGTCGGTGTAAACGAACTTTCGGTTTACGATTAGGTCGAGTCGGTTTACCATACCGCCGTCACGATTCCGCTCTCTCTCTGGGTGGACGTCTTCATCGCCAAGTATATAAACAAGCTGAATATCGAACTACGGCATGATAATGAATTCCTCTATAGTGAAACTACCAGCCTCATTGCGCAAAGACAAATCAGGTGTCCAGAAAATAAGCCTTATCTCTTATTGGCGGTGAAGTCGTGACAGGCCTTTATTCTCGGCGGGGATGTAGCTTTGCTCAAGAACAACGCAAACTTCCCCGAAACGGAAGGACCAAACGAAAGTCGACTGAACGGACTTGGACAAAAGCTTCTGGGCATACGAGACGCACCGAGATCAACCGACTTCGTAGGGACGTGACCAAGCTGACATCCAAGTGGTATATTTACGTCAACGACCTGCATAAACTGTTTTACTACTTCGTGCCCAAGGTCGATTGCAGCAACTGGACGCGGGTGATGATGGTCCTGAATGGAAAAAAAGAACAAGATGAACGAAATGACGTCCATCGAGATCCACCTCAGCATACGAGGGCAGTATCAATAGCTAATTAAACTAATGTGCCCAAACTCATGGGTGTAGCTGAAACTAGGCTTAGCATGAAATGGAAGGACAACTGTTCATTATGAATATTAACTATCGTCTTTCATTAGTGGCTTCATCAGTGCTGTTTGAATCATGGCTGGCTGGTTGAGAATGCTGAACTGATGCCGCTTGTGCCAACATGGATCCAGTGGAGCAATTGGATAAGTTTCGGGACGTGGGGTCTGAGCGAGCAATACGAAAAAGGGCAAAGGTTGCTGTTCTTCACAGTAACGATAGGCTGCCAATAGTGTGCATACTTATATTTGAAAAGATCACAAAGGGTGAGGCGCAGCTAGCGTTTTCTTCATTGTATTGAGCCAATAACTTTGCCAATGTGGATACAGTGGAGATCCCGGAGAACTTTAGGATGCGGGGTTTGAGGGAGGAATGCGTATAGGGCAAGGTCGATTGCAGCAACTGGAAGCGGGTATTGACGGTCCTTAACGGAAACAAGAAGAAGATGTACGAGATGACGTCCAACGATATCCACCTCAGCATACGAGGGCAGTATAAATAGTTCGTTAAATTAATGTGCCCGAATTTCTGGGAGTAGCTAAAACTAGGCTTAGAGGAAATGGAAGAACAACTGTTCATCATGATTACTGATTCACTCCGGATAGGGAGAGAACACAAGGCAAGTAGAGGCCATTTCTTACTTAGCATTCTCACAGTATATTAAGAACGCAACTTATGTCTTGTATTCGTAATAATAACTTAAATGCTAAATATATTACTCATTGCGGATATAGTATCGGGAATTAATATCGCTAGAGATATTCGTTTCTCTCGCAATGTATGGTCAACAAGGGATCTAAAAGATCACGACGTTTCGTGCGCCGCTGCAACACTTCTTCAGGTGATACAAATCTAATGTAAGCAAGAGAATATAAACACAACAAAAAAGCAAGTCTCCCCTCCCCCCCATATCAAAATAGCGTAACTTTTTAACAAATTGGGTTTGAGCAATATAACTTGGCAGGATTGTTTCGAAACTTATTGGCTAACGTCTTGGTGAAAATAAACTTTATCCACCATGCCATGCATGAGTGAGCACACATTAAAGGCAAAAATGTCACTTTTCAAATGTCACAAGAGTACAAAAGTGACAATTTGTTTACACATGACTAGATGGACCAATTCATTTTCACACAGAAGTTAGTCAATAAATGTAGGAACAATCCTGACAAAAGCTTGCATCATTCATAAACACAACAACAAAGTAAGTCCCCCTAATCAAAATAACGTAACTTTATAACGACAATTTTTGAGCAAAATAATTCGGCAGGATTGTTTCTACACTTTTTTACTAACTTCTGTGTGAAAATAAAATTGGCTCATCGAGTCATGCATGAGTTAGCACACAAAGTGCCAATCTTTCCTTTGATGTGTGCGCACTCATGCATGACTCGAGTTATTTTGCTCAAAATATTTTTGTTAAAAAGTTACGTTATTTTAATCAGGAGGGGACTTACTTTTTTGTTGAGTTTATTTCAACAATACTGATCAATTAAATCCAACAAAAAAATAAGTTCCCCTTAATCAAATTACATAACTTTTTAACAAAAAGGTTTCGAACAAAATAAGTCGGCAGAATTGTTCCTACATTTATTGACTAACTTCTGTGTGAACAGGAAATTGGTCCGTCAAGTTATGCGTGAGTGAACACACTTTAAAGGGAAAATTGTCACTTGTTTACTATTGTGACTATTGAAAAGTGAAATTTTTGCTTTTAATGTGTGCTCACTCATGCATGGCATGGCGGGTCAAGTTCATTTTTACCGAGACGTTAGCCAATAAGTTTAGAAAGAATCCTGCCAAGTTATGTTGCTCAAACCCTATTTGTTAAACAATTACGCTATTTTCATTAGGGGGGACTTACTTTTTTGTTGTGTTTATACCCTGCGGATCGGCGCAACGCGCTATCCCGCATGAGCGAGTACGCATCTAATTGGTCAATAACGGACAAGGCATGTTGGCCGACGCAGGGTTCATACTATGAACAGACGGACTGGGGCAGCCATGGGCAGTCCGGTCTCGGCTTTCGTGGCCAACCTATACATGGAGAGTTTCGAGGAAGAAGCGTTAGACACGTGTCCCCTCTCTTGCATTCCTCGGGTTTGGAAGAGATACGTAGATGATACCTTCATCATAGTCTCCTGCTCTGAATCAAACAATCTGCTCAAACACATGAACAGCCGCCAACCATCCATCCAGTTCACAACTGATTTGGAGTGCGAAGTGAAGATAGCATTATTAGACACTTTAGTTCACAGACACGGCAACCGTAGGCTCACCACCTCAGTCTACAGGAAGCAATCTACACAGACCAGTATACAGCCTTTGACTCTCACCACCCCATATCGGTGAAGAGAGGTCTGGTGAAATGTTTATTTGACAGAGCGTCACGCATTGTGACGAGACCACAACAGCCAGACAAAGAGCGGACTGGTGTCCGCAGTGCACGGAGTCTTAACGGTACCCAACACCAAGAAGAGAACGTCAGAACCCAATGATCAGAAGGAATACAAGACTTTCATAGTCTTGCCGTACATTGATGGTGTCTCCCAACAATTCAGGCGCCGCCTAGAGAGCCATGGGATCCGAACGGGTTTCAGATCAGATGCCACCCTTCGTCAGCAACTAACACGCCTCAAGGATCCAATTCCTCAACACAGACGGGACGGTATTGTGTACAACATCCCTTGGATGTGATAGATCCTACATCGGTGAAACTGCCCGACCGATATCAGAAAGAATCACTGAGCATAAGAGGGACGTCAGGCTCCACCGAAATGACAGCTCAGCCGTAGCCGAACATGCTTGGGAGAACCAGGATCAGCCAGACTGGGACGGGGTTCAGTGCCTTTCCCAAGAACAACGTTGGTACACACGCAGGGTAAAGGAAGCTATCAATATCCGCCTCAATACCAATAATTTCAACAGAGACAACGGGCTCGATATCCCCGAATGTTGGATGCGTACGATACGCCGCCATGACACTCCCTTAGCGCCATGACACTTTTTAGCGGTGCCATAGATATAATTTGTTGATGATATATACAATTTTATAATATTTTAAAAATATGTGAAGATGAAATTAATAGAAAAGCAATTGGCAACAATAGTCAGATTTGACTGATTGCCACCAAACTAAACAACAACAACAACAACCCCGACCAGCCCTCACCGACATGCCATTGTTTCCGCCTAATAGGCGAGCCGAGTCAGCAGCCCGCTGATTGGTTGAGCACCCGTGTGCGTCGGCCAATAGGCCTTGTCCGTTATTGACCAATTAGGAGCGTACTCGCTCATGCGGGATAGCGCGTTATGCCGATACGCAGGGTATATATTCCCTTGCTTACATTAGATTTGTATCACCTAACGAAAATTCACCTGGCGAAAATAGTCAATGCTGACTGCGTCGCCATTTAAATTTAAATTCTCTCTCACCTAACGAACGTAAATAGTCAATGCTGACTGCGTCGCCATTTAAATTTAATTAACTAACTCACCTAACGAAGTGTTGCAGCAGCGCACTAAACGTCGTGATCTTTAAGATCCCTTGTTGACCATACATTGCGAGAAAAACGAATATCACTAGCGATATTATTTGCTATAATAACAATAACAATTATTGACCAATTAGGAGCGTACTCGCTCATGCGGGATAGCGCGTTGGGCCGATCCGCAGGGTATATATTCCCTTGCTTACATAGATTTGTATCACCTAACGAGCATAAATAGTCAATGCTGACTGCGTCGCCATTTAAACTTAAATTAACTAACTCACCTCACGAAGTGTTGCAGCGGCGCACGAAACGACGATCCCTTGTTGACCATACATTGCGAGACAAACGAATATCACTAGCGATATTATTTCCAATAATAACTTTCATTCAAATGTATGCCCCCAACAAGAACTGTCGAGGTAAGAGGAAGCCGAATTCTACGAACCAGACGGCAGCGTGTCACGTCGGACAAGATCCCGTTGAAGAAGTGATTGGCAAATTCGGCGTAGGATAAAGAAATGAGGAATGTAAACTGCTCTATTGACCTGTATGTCATCAATACATACTTATCGCTGAGGTAGAACCAACAATGCACAATATCCATCTACAATCCATGGATTGGACATTATGACCAACAATCACAAATTGAGTTCATCAAATCTATCATCCGAGACGTCAAGGCGATCCCGTCCGTATCTTTTGACTCAGACCACGTATTGGTCAAATAGAAGATGGCAAATACACTTAGCATCTGTCGAAGAGAAAACGCGGAGGAACTGACAGAAAATAGATAATCTAGAAGGCAGAAATCGAATAGAAGTTAGAAAAGGAATGAAACAAGATCGAGGGAGAAACCATGATGAACTTCAAAATAGTTTGAAAAATAGTTTGAATGACAATTGTGGGAAACATGACCCAATACAAGGACTGGTTGGTGGAAAAGAGGCTAGAAAAAGAAGTTAACAATGATAATTAATGCCTCAGACAGTTGTTGGCTGAAGAAGAAAAGAAAGCCATGGAATAATATAATTAATTAAAACAGTTGCACAGGGAATTAAACAGTGCTGTATAGTAAGGCAAAGGCATGTATGAATGTTGGTTCCGTATGTATTGCGCAGCGCTTTACAAAGTGTTGGACATCTAACTTATATCAAACACCGGTACCAACAATATAACCGTGTGTTGTTCTCGCCGTAGTGATCCCCTTGTTAGAGAAGTAAATTATAAAGCGCTTGGGATGCCATACAATACTAGTGACTAAGATGTGATGTGCCGTTTACATAACCCTAGCAGTTAAAGGGGTAGTTTAGTTTTGGTAGAGAGGGCGCTGCACATCGCAATTTTTTTGTGAGGTAATTAAAAACTGAGTGTCAAATTTGAAAGAACATGCAATTTTAATGGCAGAATAAACTTTATTTGGTCGAAATCGGCCCACAAATGGCTGAAATATCAATAAATGTATCTGATCTTATAATTATTTGGGGCCCAAATAATTAACGGTTTTTTCAAAAAATTCAAAAAATGCTTCCACTTTTTCAAAAAATTTCGAAAGTGTTATTTAAGTAGTTGTTGATGTTCTCTCTATAAAATCAGTCTGGTAATAAAACATCACATGCATTATTGTGTATGGAAAATGGTTGAAACTGACGCCTTTAAAAAAGCGCCCTCTCGTGATCAAAATGGCTCTTTTTGAATGATAACATGCTTTTTACTTAGTCATTTTGCAAGTTTGTATACTTTTCGAGCATAGCGGAGTTATTACTATTAGTGTTTAAGGTTATTGTCCAGGTTTGGTTACTAAAGTTCAGCCTTACCAAAACTAAACTACCCCTTTAACATACTTGTATATTTAACCTTGTTAATGCAGTCATGTGTTAAAGTTCTTCTGAAACCCTACATTCTGAAGGCAAGAGGAAGTACAAATTCATCGTTTATATTATGAATGAGAGTCAGTACCGTACATGTTCGCCAATAAGTGCATGTTATGTACAGTGATCCGTATCTTGCTTTTACAATAGCGTCCTCGGAGTAAAAAAAAAGTAGGAAATTTACCGAAACGTTAAATACAATTTGAATATTAATTATAGTGAATATTAATGATGAATAACGAATACTAGTGTAAGTTTGTTTACTGGAAACTTGCAATTGATATACACGATTATATCAAGGACATGAATTACAAGTACACAATAAATTAATGATTTAAATTATGGACGTGATATTCAAATATGCCACTATTTATCAAAGGCTAATTTGAATGGGTCATAGACCTCGGTATCTTGCAGGTGAAAACAGTAATGTTCCGATTGCTATTTGTATTATGAGGTACACTTGAGATAAGCGTCTCTATGGTTTCACATCCCGACTTTCCTTAAAGGGCATCAAGCGTGGGGATGCTACATAGCGGGTCGCCATTTTGAACTGGGTTAGTTTGCGCGCACCGCATGACACTGAGCTAACGTGCATTACGCACCGTGCGCAACGCGTATGCAAGATGGCGCCGCGCATCTCATTTGACGAATCTGAACTACCTTTAATATGAGGGTTTATGAAGAAAATAGTCATCTTCTATGAAACACATTGATACGCATCTCAGTCACCGAATTGTCTAGCCCCCGTGATTTCTTTAAATGAGCATTGCAAACAAGAACATTTACATCGAACACCAAAGCAATATAAGTACAACTTGAATGTGCTTATAGTATTTTACCGCATTTTGTTCTGTGTAAAATTTGATCTAGGCGTAAATCGTAATAAAAATATGTATGGGGTAAGGGGTTTGTCATGATCATAAGTGCAGCTTTATATTCATCTGACTTTCCCGAGTATAGTGAGTATAGTGATAATAATTTTCGAGAAAGCATACCCTTCGAACGCTGATGGTATAGAAGAAAAAAGAACGAGACACTGTTTACACCAGCTGGAGGCACAATATAATCCCAAACGTGTCTATCATCACGATTCATTGAGGTATCATCATGAATAAAATTACAAACAAAGTCACGTCCGGGGTTCGATTGTGCCTCCAGTATACAAACGATTCTCTCATTCTTTTTTTCATTACTAAGGGCATGACTTCTCCATAGCGATTATCCCTATATTCAACTCAGGGGATTCATCTGAATATTTAATGAAAATCAATAATTGATCATCATGTCGCCCTAACCCACAACAATCCTTTGAACCAATGACACCATACATAATGTACATAATATTTATAATTGATTTCACACATATAATGGAACAACAAATTAAACTGTACAAAACTGGATATAATCAGTTCAGGAGAATAAGGCAACTGGTCTCAAATATATATGCTCATTTCAGAGCATATGAATAATACGATCCCTAAATGCCAACGGTTCGGAAATATAAGTGCGCGCAGTGATCCAACGAACACAATGATGCAACGCAGCGCCGTAAGCAGCTCTAGTCTAGAGCACTTGGATCATGAATGATTCATAATCCCGCATAAGAGAGACTACTGGTGATCCCTTGTTTGCGGGATTCTCCTGAACTGATAATGATGGATGATGATTGTGTTTGATATGCTTTTTTAAGAGGACCCAGCATACGTGTCAATAATTTTGCGCAATTTATCCAACATAAATCAAATTTACAGCATACAGTTGGTGCAAAGTAATGTTAACACGCCCTTTTCGACACAATTCCAGCGTGTCTAGCTTTAAGTCCTGTATCCTGTACTTGGCGTCTTCGGACACCGTACTGGTAGTCGACCTTGCACGGCGAGCACTGCTTGTACATCTCCTCCTGGCCAGTAGTCGTCGAAGAACGGACGCTGCAGTCGAATTATGAACTCCATGAACTCTCTGCACGTGATGTTCTCCCCTGTCTCGCGCGGTCTCAACTTCTGCATAATGATCGTTGCCAAATCCTGGAAGAATTTATCCGTTTGGTACACGCTGTATTTGTTTTTGTACGTGGACCTCACACGCAGTAACGGGTTGCGCGCACACATGAATGTTTTGTATGTTATCCCTGTTCGATGTTTTAGTACCCCGACAGGCGCTATACCGTAGCTGAGGTGGATCTCGTTGGACGTCATCTCGTTCATCTTCTTCTTGTTCCCGTTCAGGACCACCATCTCCCGCTTCCAGTAATGCTGCAAACGGCCTTGGTCACGAAGTAGTAAAACAGCTTCTGCTGGTTGTGGACTTAACTGAAGCGCTTGTCGTTGTCGGAGATGGGTCCCCTTTTGTGGTGGGGATCTCCGCTAGATCACGTCCTGGCGAAGTTGGTTGATCTCGGCTCGTGTCTTCACGAAGTCGTCATTGACAACGAGTTATTTGGCCGCCTCTTCCGATACCTTATTAAAAGAGTACAAGAAAACAATCGAATCGTTATCAGATTTACTCAGTATACCCAATACACTCTAAGCTCACTATCAGTCTCACCGATAGTAACTTCACATTACATCCAAAGTCCAAATCATACATTTTAAAGAAACTATGTACTAAATAAGGTCATGTTTAAGTGACCAGTATTGAGAAGAATATGCGGTATTAACAAATAGTGCATGAATTTGTGACGGGCACTCACACTACATACTAGAAAAATTATCATCATTATACGGGATCTAGATGTTTTTATATCGATGTAGCTAAATGCATGAAACATGATCAAACGAAACGTTGACCTGGAACCGGTTAAGTGTCACGTTTAGCCAATCATAGGACGCGTTCAGCAATCGCGTGCGATTCTGGGCCACAGTACGGTCGGAGCTGCAATTAGCTGAGCGAAGCAGTCGTTCCGCAAGTGGGCGCTTAATGAGCTTCTTCGCCGCTTGTTGGCCTTCACAACGAACCCCTTGTGGGTAAGAAATACGCAAGCGAAAATTCACAAGATTCAACGTGATGATCTGCATCGATTGTCTCGTTCTGATATCAGCATCAACCCCTACGCGTGATAATGTAATTGTCTGCGGTTAGTTAGTAGCCCTAAGATTTTCTTTCTTTTG
Source organism: Echinarachnius parma (assembly GCA_037951105.1). NCBI lineage: Eukaryota > Metazoa > Echinodermata > Echinoidea > Clypeasteroida > Echinarachniidae > Echinarachnius > Echinarachnius parma. The sequence goes on from JBAMJV010002682.1 coordinate 38,031, forward strand.
ATATGTAATACCCTGTTTATACCTGCGATATGAAGCAGTGAATTAATGTCAATATTTGGAAATATTTCCGTAACTGTTTTGTTCCGATTTTGATTTCTTTAATGTTTTATTTCTACCTGACCCGTTCAAAAGGGTTTATGACCATTTGGTCTACTACCATTTGGTCCACTACCCAGTTGGTCTACTGCTTATTTGGTCCACGCCAACACCAAATAGATCTACTACCCAGTTGGTCTACTGCTATTCGGTCCACACCCAATACGTCTACTATGTATTTGGTCTATATTTTATTTGGTCCATATTATAATTGGTCTACAACCCATTTGGTCTACAACTATTTTGGTATAACATCATTTAGTCCATAATGCAAATAGTCTACACTATACTTGGTCTACCATTCATTTGGTCTACTAGTTATTTGGTCTACTATTCATTTGGTCTTCATTCCATTTAGTCTACTACCGATTTCGTCTACAAATAATTTTGTCTACAATCCGTTTTGCCCACAAATCAGTTCGTCTTCCAGAAATGTGGTCTACGATGCATTTGGTCTACCAGTCATTTAGGCTAATACCTAATACGTCTACAAAGCATCTGGTCTACTAGCTATAAGGCTGCAACAACGTCTAAATAATACATGAATTTGGTCTATCGATCAGATGATCTACTAAATCATTCGGTCTACTAGAAATATACATTTTTTGGTTAAAGGGGTAGTACAGTTTTGGTAAGGCTGAACTTTAGTAACCAAACCTGGACAGTAACATTATAAACTAATAGTTCTAACTCCACCATGCTCGAAAGGTATACCAAATTACAAACGACTAAGTAAAAAGCCCATTATCATTGAAAAAGAGCCATTAAAACACAAGAGGCCGCTCTCTAAAAAGGCATTGGTTTTAAGCATTTTTCATACAAAATTATGCATATGATGTTTTATTTAAATCATGATTAAATAGAGAGATCATCAACAACTATTTAAAAAACGCTTTTGAAAATTTTTGAAAAAGGGTATGCATTTATTTTAATTTTTTGAAAAATTCATCTAATTATTTGGGCCCCAAATAATTATAAGATCAGATATATTTATTGATATTTCAGCCGTTTCTGGACCGATATTGACCAAATAAAGTTTATTCTGCCATTAAAATTGCATGTTCTCTCAAATTCGACACTCAGTTTTTCATTACCTCACAAAAAAATTGTGATGTGCAGCGCCCTCTCTACCAAAACTAAACTACCCCTTTAATATTCTTCAAACGGATATATATTATAATTATAATAATGACTGTACGTGGCTGTGTATAAAAGGTTGTCCACCATTTACATTTAGTTAAATGTACAAATATTTTGAAGGGGTGGCAAGGGTGCAAAGTTAAAGGTATAGTGAAATCTCGGCTTTGATTCAGGTTTATAGCTTTAAATATGTGCATATTTTGATATACCACGCTCTTTTTTCCCAAGAAATCCTTAAGTTGGGCAAAAAGGTAAATTTCATGCAACTTTTGGTGTTTTTCACATTGGCGTTCCATGCTCGTAAAAAAGTTATTTATAGCGGAGCGCGAATGTGCGTACATGCCCATCGAGAAAAATGTGTTGTATTAGTCTTCTTGTTTGTAGATATTTAAATGGAAGGGGTAAAACAAGTGTTTGTTTTTTGTTGGCGTATACTCTACTACATGAACACATGCATTAATGATTGTCTGTAGTAATACATGATACAGGTTTTTGTTTTGCTGTGAGGGTGCATTGGGAGAGGTTACACCTTCAAACATCATATTTGTATGTGAACGAACTCGCCACTCTTGCTGCACCTGGACCTATTCTGACATAATGTATAACCCTAAGCATATGAAGAGTTCGTTTCTAAAAAAGGTTAGGTCCACTTTTGTAAGTTTTGAGAAAAAGAGGGTTTTTTTTTATTTCTCATAGTTAGCAATGTTGAGAAGATATACAAGTATATTACATGA